>PVIR01009167.1:0-54291 GCA_004026965.1 Petromus typicus | reverse complement strand
TGACCTCTTATTTCACTTATGAGTATGTCCTCAAGGTATGTACATATGAGTATAAATGATTCAAACTTATCATTCTTTATAGAACAGTAATACTCCACTTTATTAAAAAAAATCCACATCTTCTTTACCCAGTTTCCAGTTGATGAGCATTTGGACTGTTTCCAAAATTTAGCTATCACAAATTGAGCTGCTATAAACAGGTGCACATATGTCGCTATGATATGATTGTTTTAATTCTTTAGTGTATATTCCTAGCAGGGGAATGGGACCCCTAATCCTTGTTCTTTGGCTGATAGTAGGAATCAGTTGAAGCTGTTCTGAGCATTTGTGCAGATATAAAGGCAGCAGGGATGGTTTCTGCTTGTTGTGTGGTTTCATATTTAATATAATAGTGACAATGGTTTTTTGTGTGGAATGACTCGTGCAGTTCAGATGATCTTTTTAAACTGGCTTCTATCCAACTTGTGGAATCAGCTATATGCTGCTCCTCTCAGTTTGCCAGTGGCGTGGAATTCTTGACATATGAATACTCCTGAGGGCTTCTCTAAGCCTGCTTAACCTCTGGATGCACTCCACTGACAGCTTCCCAGTTGTGATAAGTATCTACCTTTCATTTCCATGTGGAGATTTCTTGAACTACAAAAACACATTTTCTGTGGAGCAAATATTTTCAAGTGCACTGAGATAGTAGGTTCATGAATTCCCCAGAACTTTCACAGGAAATAGAGAATGCAAAGGTCATGTAAATATAGTCATAATAAGGTTTCACCAATTGGAAAAACTTAATATCAAACACATTTTAGTTTTAAAAGACTGCAGACAGAGTAGACATGCAAGGAGGAATATGAGCATGGATCATCTTGGAAATGTTTAAAATTAAACTCCATCTTTTTAAATACTGAATATTTCCTAAATCAGTATTTAGGTCACATCATAAGTTCCAAAAGAGAACACAAAGTCTGTGTTCGAATGTGTGAACATTGTTTGCACACTACTGCTCTAACTGTAGTTATCTTTATCGTCGGTTTATATGAAATTTTGAGGAGGGGTAATAGGATTGGAAGGGAATAGATGACTGTATGTTTATCATTAATGTTTACCACTTTTAAAACTATAATTATGCAGCTTTTAATTTCACATCGTATTTAATTTTAGCAACATATTTACTCTCTGTACCTGGATTTGAGTAGCTCAGATTAATTATCTATGTTACCCAATTGCTTCTCACTGTTGTTTTATTCTCTATAGTTACTACAAATACCAAGTTAGCAAGTATTGAACCCATAGTCCTAGGGATAATGTGCACTTCTTGTGAATAAATATATAACTGTGCCATATCATCTATCTATCTATCTATCTATCTATCTATCTATCTATCTATCATCATCATCATCATCATCATCATTTATCTAAATTTTACAAATAATTTCAGAGTCTTTGAGTGATTTAAAGTCAGAGGGTTTTGGAGGAAATTTGCACTAGACAGGTTTGTTTGACAACATTCTTCTGATATGGTACTTTTGTTAGTGTTGAATATGTGCCCTTCTCTTTTCTGTAAAACATTTAACATGTGTTTAAAAATTTTACTGCATCTTCTTGCTTTGCATCACCCGACTTGTCTGCAGTTTGTCTTTATTTGCTTGCTTGTTTGTTCAGAGACAGGGTCTTGCTGTGCAGTTCAGTTGCCCTGGACTCCTGGGCAACCATGTCCAGCCTGCCTTTAGTTTTAATAGTTTTCCTGACATACCACTGATTAAAAATGCAATGTCATCCAGCACTTGCTAAGAAGTATTTAACATTGTCTTGATCCTGAGAAATATAACTCGAATTTCTTTGGTTTTTAGCCTCATAACAATGCTGTTTAATATGATTTTTTAAAAATGTAAATCTATTTTCCCGGTATTTTCACCAGTGACTGTTAGCTACATAGATTAATGGGTTTCATTTTGGCAGAGTTGTACATGTGTGTAACATATTTTAATTATTCCCCATCACTTTCTGTCTAGCTGTCTTTCCTGTTTCACATCTTTATGAGGATGTTCAATGTGTGTGATGTCCTTTGGTTATATTTATGCCCTTTGCTAAACTGCCCTTATACCCCTGCCCTCTCCTTCCCTTCTTGCCTGATAATTGTCTCCCTCTGTTTTATTGTTATCTTTTGTAGATTCCACATATTAAGGAGAACATGCAATATTTGTGTGAGTCCAGCTTATTTTGCTCAATAGGATGATCTCCATTCAGATTCTTATTCTTTTTTTTTTTTTTGCATATGATCAAACTTCATCCTGCATTCGAGATGAATAAAATTCTTGTGTGTATATATAGCTCCACTCATCTGTTGATGAACACACAGGGTTGTTCCATGTCTTGGCCATGCAATATGGGTGTGCTATAGTATGCTGATTTTAAGTTCTTTGGGAATATGCATACCAAAGAATAGTGTGGCTATGATCACATACCAAGGAATAGTGAGGCTGAGCTCAGGGCCAGCCTGAACCACAAAGTGAGACCCTGTCTCAAAAAACCTAAAAAAACAAAACAAAACAAAACAAAACAAAAAACTATCCTTTATTAAAAATAAAATTTTTAAAAAAAATTTTTTTGATCGGCACAACTTATATATAT
Source organism: Petromus typicus (assembly GCA_004026965.1). Lineage (NCBI taxonomy): Eukaryota > Metazoa > Chordata > Mammalia > Rodentia > Petromuridae > Petromus > Petromus typicus. The sequence continues at coordinate 51,666 of PVIR01009167.1, read as the reverse complement.
ATACATATATATATACATTATATATATACATACATTATATATATATACACATACTATATATATATACACACATACTATATATATGTATATGTGTATATATATATATATATATATATATATATATATACATACATACATATATATATATGATGACCACACTCATCATGGGTCATTTGCACCTGTATGTGATATATCTTGATCATAATTATGATCATATGTGATCATAATTTTCTCTTAGTGGTCATCATGTCACAAAATTAATAATTTAGCATTTCTTTGAAAACCTCCATGACACGCTGCAGATGGTACATTATCATTTTTCAAGATAGCCTCATCCAAAGGTGGGTGACTCTCTTTGCAGTTTCATTATATCTACCATGTTACTGGTTCATTAACACTGAACTCTTGGCCAACAAAACTTATCTCAACGGCTATTTTTTGTAAGGCTCAGCAAAACCTCTTGCACTTAGAAATACTATTGTGAAATAGAAAATGCTCAATGTAAAATAGTGGGAAGGGGGAAAATTTTGAGATTGTAACAAAAAAGTAGGAAACAAATTTTATGTATATGGGGGGTGGTAGGGTGGGTAGGGCTATGGGAAAAAATGAGAATTAAGTTGGGTCTTATACTGGTACAAATCCCCATTATGGAGTGCAATCATGATGTGTATATTTAATGTACCAATAAAGAAAAAAAAAAAGAAATTTAAATACTAAAAAACAAAAAAGAAATACTAGAGAACACATCTTTGCTCCTGGAAACCACTTTAGAAAAGAAATAAGCAATACAAATCCCCAAATGTAAAAACTCTAGCATTAAACACACAACAAAAGTATATATAAGGGATTGAAAGGATAGGAGATGACTGGGAAAAAAAAGAATCAAGATATATCACATACAGGTGCAAATGACCCATGATGAGTGTGGTCATCATATATATATAGTATGTGTGTGTGTGTGTATATATATATATATATATATATAGTATGTGTATATATATATAATGTATGTATATATATAATGTATATATATGTATATATATATAAGTTGTGCTGATCAAAAAAATTAAAAAAAATTTTTTTTTATTTTTAATTAAGGATAGGTTTTTTTTTTAGGTTTTTTGAGACAGGGTCTCGCTTTGTGGTTCAGGCTGGCCCTGAGCTCAGCCTCAAACTCACATCACAATCCTCCTGCCTCTGCCTCCTGAGTGCTGGGATTACAGGCGTGAGCCACCACGCCTGGCACTGTGGTATGTGGTACTGGTTGCTGCTGGGTGTGGGTCTCCACACCCTATGTGGTTACCAGGGAATCGAACCCGGGCCCTTGCGCTTGCAAGACAGGCACCGGAACCACTGAGCTAACTCCCCGGCCCCAATAAAGGATAGTTTTGCAGGATACATTAGTCTGGGTTGGAAGTTGTTTTCCTTTAGGACTTAAAAGACTTCACTCCAGGCTCTTCTTGCATTGAGTGTTTGAGTTGAGAACTCTGCTGTGATCCTGACGGGCTTCCCTTGGAATGTAACTGTTTTCTTTTCTATGGCTGCTTTCAGTATTTCATTCTTTTTTGGATATCTGGGACTTTTATGATGATATGTCTAGGTGTAGATTTTTTCATGTCATGGGCATGTGGCATTCTGTACGCTTCATATATTTGTGTGTCCAATTCTTTACCTTTTTCTGTGAAGTTTTCTGCCATTATCTCTGTGAATAGCTTTTTGATGTCTTTAGCATTGTCTCCTGCTTCCTCAGTGACTCCAATCAATCTAATGTTGTTCTTGTTTGAATCATCTAGGAGCTGTTGCACTGACTTTTCATTATCGCTTGCTTTTTTCCATAGATTATGCCTTTCCAGTTCATTGGTTGAGATCCTGTCTTCTAGGTCTGAAATTCAGTCTTTTGCCCAATTCATTCTATTGCGAAAACTTTCATTTTCTTTCCTAATTTCCTGGGCTTCTGCTTGTAGGTATTTAAAAGGTTCCATTGCTTTTGCTATCTTGGATTCTATCAACTCCATGATTTCCTCTTTAGCTTTATTAATGATTGTGTTGACCATGTCCAATATCTCTGCTTTCATCTCAGAGATCAGTTCTGATTTCCTTTTTACTAGATCTGCTTTGGTTACCATTTCTGAGGACCATGGAGACTGGGCTTCAACCTTCTCTATTTCCCTTCCCCCTGTGTTACCTTGAGGTGAGGATCTTTGTATCTGAGACTGAGTGTTTCCTCAACTCTGAGTTTTTGTCGTTACTGTTGTTTTTGGCTTTTTCCCTGCCCTGTTTCTGGTGATGTTTGTTGCACGTCTCTTTCATCCTAATAGTTAGGAACCTTAAAATAGCAGTGTTTCCTGGCTTGTTCTTTACAGTCTGTATTGGGACCTAAAGAAAAACCCCTAGTTCTGGTACACCATATATGGCACTCAATTAATACAGTCAGAACACCTTCTCCCATCTGCTTTAGAGGCAGGAAGGCTCTGGCTGTTGTACTACTACAATGGCGCTGCCTGAGGTGTCAATGGGCCTGCCTGCTCACCAATACAGAGTCTCTGGGCTCACTTGTGCAGTTGACTTGGAGGCAGTAGGCTGTAGGCCCTGTGCAGCTGCAATTGTAGGGGCTGATATTCCAACAGGCACACCTACTCACCAATACAAGGTCATTGGATGTGTTTCTGCAGTTAATGTGGAGAAAGTCAGACTCTGACCTTCTAAACTCAGTCCTTGGGTGCTCTTCTGGTATGGGCCTGGAGGCCAGCAAGCTCCAACCCTGGTGCAGATTTGATGGCACAGACACTGTTTCCAGAGCCTCCCACTGCTAACTGCAGTCCCTGGGCGCTCTTCTGGCATGGGCCTGGAGGCCAGTAAGCTCCAACCCCAGCGCAGATTCGATGGCGCAGTTGCCATTTCCAGAGCTGGCCACTGCTAAACTCAGTCCCTGGTCCCAATCAACATTTTAAAAAGCACATATGCTCATAGTATGAGGTTAAATAAGAAGGCAAGACCTGGAAAGCAATAGGTAACTCATTCTTTATTTCTTGGTATATATGTGCAGATGACCAGGGAAATTCTACAAATATAATGTTAGGTTACAACTAGCTTTTAAAAGGTAAATGATTTTGCAGATGCAGAAGCTCCAAGTGATGAAGATCACTATTTGTAATTGAGAAACACTATCTCTTCTCACTATCTCCTATCTACAAATTACAGCACTGGGATTTCCATTCTTTGACCCATTAAGATTAGCTGCAGGAACACTTCTCAACCTCATCTTATATGAACTCCATCTGATTGGTTGTTCTTTAACCTTTGTTTATCCATGGCAAAATGCTGCTCATAGTCAGACCATAAGTGTACTGGTGGCTGAGGTGCCAACCATCTAGCTTTTAAAAAGTAAAGATTTACAGTTTTGTGCTTTTTCATTAATAATCATTGCTGTCAACCTCTTTTCTGACAAAGAGGTTTCTCCAACTCTCTTCATTGACTTTGGATATTGACTCTAGTCCCTCAGGCTCCTTCCTCCTCTATCTCTGCCATGCTGCTGGTCCTTCCCAAAGTATTTCCATTGGAACATTCAATTCTATGACTGTTTTCATGGGTTGTAGCTAACAATGGCTTCAGTTATCATTGGCAAATGATCGTTAAATTCACAAAACACAAAAAAGGCAGGACAGATAGATACAGAGATCTGATTCAGAGACTGAGATACGAGAAAGTCCACGTGTTATTCTAGAGTCTCTTGGGTGTCAGGTTTGAAATTTGAGTGCAACAGAAGGGGAGAGGTAGCACAAGAAGATGAAATACATACAGCAGGAAAAGGAGGCTGCCACTTATTAGTATGGAAGCAAGAATCCAAATGATAAGTCACAGGAAGTTGATTCCAGGGCATTTCACATGGATTTCAGAAGGGTTACAGGCTCTCATTACAAAGAATAGTTTAATCTGAAAGTCCTGTGTAAAAAAGAAATCTCTAAGGTCTTCTAGGCCTCTTAATTAAGGAAAAAGTTCTAACCCATTTACCAGAGAAAATTTAAACCAACTTGCCATTTATCTGAGAATTGAGAGGGAATAAAAAACATTCTGAGAATTTTAAACAGGAGACCTGAACCACTTGCTGATGTAAAGTCTAAATTTGTGCTACCTGGGTGGCGCAGGGAACATGATCTGAGAAGTGAACCTGAAAACCCGGCGCATATCACTGAAACCCCGTAGGGTCTGGCAAAACAAGCTCCAAGCATTTGTCTCAAAACTAAGCTCATTTTGGAGCCCAACATGATTTTAAAAACCAAGCTGAAAATGAGCTGAGACCAAAAGATTACAAATGTAAAATAAAGTCAACATGAGCAAGAATCAGTAGTTATGATAAATTAATGTCATTGAACTTAAAAAACAGGAATAATCTGAAAGTAATTATAAGATAAAAAATGTTTTAAATAAAAGAAATGGTAATGTCAGATGTGCTGATCCATGCCTGTAGTTTTAGCACTCAGGAGGCTGAAGCAGGAGGAGTCCTATAAGTTTGTGGCTGGCCTTTGCTACTTACTGAGTTCAAGGCCAGTCTGAATGGCATATGAGACCATGTCTCAAAAAAATGAGAAAGAAATTGAAGAAGAAGATCTGTAATTATTATAAAGAGCTCACACACATTGCTGTTTTAATTTTGAACATAGTTTTCATTGAGTGCTTGCAAACAAGAAATAAATTTAAAGCTGGCTTTTATTCAGAAGCTAAGAGTTAAAGTTGAGAAAGTCAGGTTTGTTTGGAGATGTGATGAACCTTTTGGATTTGGTTTTATGTCACAGATGTCTATCCAAAAACTATAATGAAAATCTTACCTCATCCAGAAAGTAAAGCAATCTGGTCAGGAAATGAAAGAATATTCAAAAGAGTTCAAATCAGCAAAAGTGAAGTGAGAAAAGCGAACTATAGGTCACTCTGTCTAGCAGGAATGTTTTGAAAACACAGTGTGAAAGTGTCCTGTTCATGAAATAGTTTGAGATCTCTTTACAAGAAAACAATAACAATGATGGAAGTGAGAAATCACTGCGTGAGTCATATTTTCATGATGAATCGTACATGCACTGATCCATTAAAGGGCACTTCCTTGGACTCCTATCCTTTGCCACTGTTTTAAACCCCTTCAACTACCACATGCATAGTCTGTGATTTGGAAACATAGAAGGTATTTATGTGTGAGGCCTAGCAAGTTGACTGTAGCACATTATCACAGATAACTGTTTTTCTGTGACCTTTATGGTATTTTAATCTCTTATTATTTTTGCACTGAAGAAAAAAAAAAAAAAACTCTGTAAAGTGGAAATGCGAAACTAGATCAAGCAAAAAAAATGTAACACTGTTACATTTACTACAGCTGACACTGTAGGAGTGAAGGAAAAGACACCTGTGATTACCTTATGGAGAGAAGGCACTGCCTGACTATGGCAGCCCGGACATTTGCTCAGACAAGAACTATCAAATGCTTGAAATGAATCATGAAGCTGACGTAAATGGATCCTGATTAAAAGTCAAAAAGAACCTGAACTCATGCCATTGCTCCAGTGACCCAGTGCCGGTCATATCTTTCAGGGCTCACATATATCAACTCATCAGTGTTTGCAGCAGATCAACAGCAGCACTCACGCTCTTCTTACCTTATTGGTGAGGAGGATGAGCACTTGCTTTGCCTGCTCAAGATCACATATGTAGTGAGTAGGGGGACAGATGGGCCCCAAGTCTGAGTGAGCTCTACATGATGACCTTCACAAGCCATAGTTAAGAAAGTGGTCTTCCTGCCTCTCACCTTCCCTCTGTCTCTCTCTCTCTCTGTCTCTCTGTCTCTGTCTCTCTCTCTCTCTGCCTCCTTCCATCTCTGTTGATGCAGACTGATCCAGAACTTTCACACTAAGCTGTATTCTTAATCGATCTTATTTATTTTTTATTTTTGAGATAGGGTCTCCATAAATAACTAAGTTGTCTAGACTAGGTTCAAACTTGAGATCCTCATGCCTCATCCTCCCAGGGTACAGAAGTTATAGGCAAATGCCACTGTGCCCAGTCACCATGCTCACAGTTTTATTCTTGATTCTTTCTCAGACTTAAAATGAACAAGGTGTATTCATTTAATTATACAAAATGTTTCAAGACAACTGTTCATTTCTTCTGTGTTTTCTATCTTGTAAAAATACAGATATTTGAATATTAATGATCATCTGGATTTCCCAAGGATCTGCTGTGATTTTACCCTTTTCATTTATTTTAAAAATTGAGTTTATTGGTGCATTTTAGGTAGACATCACGATCACATTCAGTACTGAGAATTTGTACTTGTATGTGATATATCTTTGGTTTTTTTTTTTTTTTTTTTTTCTGTTTTTTGAGACAGGTTCTCACTTTGTAGTTCAGGCTGGTCCTGTACTCACTATGTTGCTCAAGCTGGCCTTGAACTCACAGCAATACTTCTGCCTCTGCTTCCTGAGTGCTGAAATTATAAGTGTGAGCCACAACATCTGGCACTGTGATATGTGGTTCTGATTGCTGGTGGGTGTGAGTCTCCACGCCTGACATTGTGGTCTGTGGTTACTGGGGATCGAACCTGGGCCCTTATTTTTGCAAGGCAGGCACCGGAACCACTGGGCTAAATCCCTGACCCTATGTTATAAATCTCGATTCTCAGTTTTTCCATTCTCCTGCCCTCCCTACATCATCCCTCCTCACTCTATTCATAACCTATGTTTCCATTTTTTAATGTTTACCATCAGATTTTTTTCTTTCCCCTACTGCTTTTCCCTTTTCTCTGTGACCATTTTCTTTCTAATTCACAATACCTATCGTACACTCATGCCTCATTTACACCTTCAGTTTCTCATACTACAGAAACAATACAGTATTTACACATCTGTGTCTTATTTACTTCACCTTTCACTTCTAATTTCACAGATTTGAATTTTTTCTTTCCTTTTTGGCTAATAGTTAATCAGTGTTATTTAATCTTTTGAAGGACCAGCTCTTTTTTTTGTTTGTTTTGTTTTGTTTTGTTTTTTTGAGACAGGGTCTCGCTTTGTAGTTCAGGCTGGCCCTGAGTTCAGCCTCAAACTCACATCACAGCAATCCTCCTGCCTCTGCCTCCCAAGTTCTGGGATTACAGGCATGAGCCACCATGCCCGGCACTGGGGAATGTGGTACTGGTTGCTCCTGGGGTGAGTCTCCACACCCAGTATTGTATGTGGTTACCGGGGAATCGAACCAGGGCCCTTGCACTTGCAAGACAGGCATCAGAACCACTGAGCTAACTCCCTGGCCCTGAAGGACCAGCTCTTTAATTCATTACTTTTTCATATTATCTTCCTAGTCTCAGTTGCATTAATTTCTGCTTTGGTCTTTATAATTTCCTCTCATGTGTGATTTGGGGTTGAATTGTTCTTCTTTTTTCTATAAATTTGAGGTTCAATGCTAGATTTTTTTTTTTGCACTCACTTTGTTTTTCTGATATGATAATTCACTGTATAAATTTCCCTCTTAGGATTGCTTTCATTGCATTCCATGACTTATGGTATATACATGTACTCATCTTTATAATGACACATGAAATAATGGGAAAAGCCCAAATGCTCATTGACTGATTAATGTATAAAAATTATATGCTTTCTTTCATATCATAAAGAAAGACAAGCTTGTGACATTTATAGCTAAATGGGTACAACCTGAGGTTATACTTGTAAGTGAAATAAATTGGACACATATTTTTAAGTATTGCATTGTCTCATTAATGTGAGAAATGGAAAGGATAAATAAGAACCAAAATGTATAATAAATAATATGAGATAGAAAGGAACTTCAAAAGGAAAGGAAGCTGAGAGGAAAGAAAGAGAAGGTAGAGGAAGAGAAAAGGAAAAAAATGAAAGAAGAAGGAAAGAGCTTTTGTAAATAGGGGAGAAACTGAAACAAGGGAAGAGAAATGGGAGAAAATGGAGTCGAGCTATGTCACGTTCAGGTACAAACTCTTTTTGTTGAATGTGATCATTGTGATATTTAAATTGTGCCAGTAAAATTAATTTTAAAAGTAAAATTGGATTTGCTGATTTTCATCATGAAAAAGGGTGTATCAGCCTCCTCCTTCCTGTGAAATGCTCCTAGGCACCTGGGGTGAAACAGTGAAAGTCTTCCAGCATCCCAACCAGGAGTAGTCTGTTTCTCTGGAATAAAATGTTTTCAATTCAATTAGAATCACTTCATCTCTGCCAAGTCCTAGACAGTAGGTATAGACGAAGAAATAAACCAGGCCTAGCCTTTGGAGCATTCACCCTTTGTGGAGGAGGCAGATACATGAATTAGGTAAATAGCTCCAGGAGCAATTGGAAGTTTTGGCAGAAGTAGCAACATGAACAATTAAAAGAGATTAATGGAGAGCTTGATCGAGAACCAAAGCTGTGAGGGAACCCTCACCTCAGGGAAATAATTACATCTTATCATGCTCGAGGTAAAAAAAAAATGGAGTTTTGAGTGTAAATGCAAGATCAAGGGTGTTGGAAATAGATAACAATTATGGCTGTTAAAACTTCAGTTTACTTGAGTCTTCCTAACTGCATTTTCTTTAATTATACGAAAAAACTTTTCCAAAGAATAAATTGATTGGAGGAGAATGATATATTACTAATGTTATCATGGATCACTTAATTTAGTTTTGAATTTTGTTCAAATATAATTTAGATACCTCATGTCTAGATATCTATGATGATTGTTCCATTTTTGCGAACAAAATAACTGTGTGGCTGGGTTTAGCACATCGCTCCATCACTAGTGAACTGGGTGACATTTGGGACATTCTGTAGCATAGATTCCTCATTTGTACACCTAAGAAAACAGTAGTACCTGATCTGTGAGTTGTCACAAGTATTAAATTTCCTAAAACACTGTTGGCCTATGGTGACCATTTTATAACGGTTTACTAAGATATTGGCTATGCAACATTTTAAAATTGTGGCTATGCAAAGCAAAATTATGGCTAATCTAAGCACATTTTAAAAATTAACAGCTTCAAGAAAATATAACTTTATTGGTTTACTTCAAGCAAAACAGGATAAGAAACCCAAAACAGTAGTCTTTACCTATTAGGGTATATTAACTAATAAAATGCAACAAATTCTTAGATGGCAATAACAGTTTAGAAAAGAATATATTAGGAAAAACTTATGTAAGCCAGATGTCCCCCAGATAAATTCTGTTTAGTTTTCTGTTCTTTTAAATTTACAATCATAACGTCTTGAGAAGTAGTCAAGTCTTACAAATTCATCCCCTCCTGAAAACTTCTCTTACAGAATGTTCTTATATCATTACCACTTGGTATGTTCCAAAGTATATGCATATATTTGAAATGTTCAGACACATGACCAGTTTTGCCATTTGGCAGTTTTATTTTCATTATCAAAATTTATTTCTATGATTCTAAACCAAAATATAAATAAAAGGCAGTGATTTTTATTGACAGATTTTATAGCTGGTCCTTTTAAAGAACACTAAGTATTTAGATATAGTCTTTTCCATTCCTCCCACGCTCAAAGATTGGCGTAGAGACCAAAAATCAAAGAGAAAGACCGACAGAGATTGGCATTTTGCCTGTTACTTGGTGGACCTGTTAAATAATCTTTGAGGAAAAACAGATTCTGGCTACATCAAACACGGTGAAGGATTAAGTTCAGAAAATGGTATTCTTGGTCTGGTCAAAGTCCATGAGGACTGGATCTGTCCATAAATGGGTTGAAAGCAAATGAAGGGCTGAAATAGTCACTGATCTCATTAAGCATTTTCAATCTTTCTAGTTGAAAGTCACCAGTGGAGACAAAGAGAAAGAGAGAATAAACATAGTGTGTTTAAACAAGGAATTCTCAGATTGTCTCACAGACAAATGTTGCAGTCTGTGAGTTTGTATTGCATGTTTTCTACTATTACTATTTTTTAAATGTGGCTTTTTAGATTATAAGAACTATACAATGAAGTACTGAACTATACAACAAAATAGTTTCCCTTTTGGAGCTAAAGTCTATTCCATAACAGAACAGCTAGAATAGAAAAATCAGCAATCGAGGGACTATTCAGAATGAGTTTCTTTGGCTTTTCCTATCTCTGTCCTTGGACCCTCACTTCCAAGGCTAGAGGTAAAATATTTTTTCTGGGAAAGACTTCTGTGTAAATTCTGTAACAAGAGATGTATGAACAGATATTTACTTCCATTTTAGCACTGCTATGACTTTCCAAAGACCAGCTATCTAATGTTTCCCTATGAGAAGTATAATTACATTTTCATTATAATGGGATGGAAAGAGAGAATCAAATTTGTTGAGTTTTACAAGATTGTAAAACAAGTTAGTCACCTTATCCTTTCTGTAAAAACTGTTAGCCATAAGATAGAAATGTTTAAAACTTATATTTCAAATGGGGTACCATTTTAATTGATTTTTTGACAGCTATAATACAATTGTATAATATTTCTATAATAATGTAACTGGAAAAGACAAAAAAGATGTATTTATCAAAATTTTATTATATATTAAAATATGAACAGAATAAATGTAAAAGATGACATAAAGGTGCAGGATACAATCATCATCTTATCATAAAATATGTCTAGTTACAAAAATTCCAAATAATGAAATCATGACTCTTACCAGTAATTCCCTTAGGGTCTATTTCATCACTGAAAATTCTGTATACATCATATGGACAAAAATGATATGTTACTACTTTATGATATATCAGAGTGGAGTGGATAATTCTACTTCTTATCACCAAGTTGAAAAATTTGCTCTAGTTAATTCAGAAATTTGATGAAAACCAGATGATAAGTAATTATCAAAATGAATGACTACCCAATGGTTAGAGGTGTCACAAGCTAATAATCCAGTTAGACATCGGAAAGTGAATGCCACATTAAATAAGCCTTGGAGGATACTTCTGGAGTAGAGCTCTGACTGCATCAAGAGTCCTTTCTCAAAAGAGAGTCATTTTAAAACTCCCTGCACTACCTGTCCTTCCTGTCTTGTCCAGACTTCACTGGTTGAAATGGAAGCTAGTTACTTTCTTTTTTTTGGTCACAGAACCCAGGGAGTCAGCCTGACATTTTACTTTGTTGAAATAAGCTTTTTGAATGATGATTATATTGCAGTGAAAGGTGATTATTTTATTTTGGTATGTTTCTCTTTTTAAAGCAGTCTTGCAGTTAAGTTCCTGCTTTGAGGTGGAGTCTAGTAGTATTTTATGATGTATGAGTGGTTGAATAACATATTCTATCTTTGTAAGAGTACATAAGAGAGAAATAAAGTTCAGGATCAGAAATTTTACTAGAATTCCATTTCTTAAGAAGATCACTGTTCACTGTTTGGGGGGAAACTGAGAGAGCAAAATGAAGGTCAAAGTGAAAAGAAATCTAATATTTTTCTCCATTTAAACAAACCTCAGCATCTGAGATACGTTTTAGATTTTGCAATCATAAAATAATCTTCAGTGTGTATCCATGAATGTATCATAGAAACAAGTCTTACAAAGGTAATGTTAAAGATCAAGGTGCCAGACTGTAATGTTAGGTGCTAAACTTTAATAAATGCAAATGAGAAATCATCTTCCCAAGGAATTGTGCTGTGTTTTGAAATCCTTAAATTAGTTGGGTCCACTATTGACAGTGACAGATAATTTGTAAGTTACTGCGAGAAGAGTTACTTTCTACAGTTTCAAAGAAAACAGTACTATCACTTTTTCCTCATAAGATTATGTTTCTTTAGTAGGATAAAGTGTAGTTTTGGTAGCTTAGGGAGTTAAGAGTTGGCAGTGTCTATAAGACCTTGGTTGTAAATTATGCTTTAATTGCTGTCATATTGATTACAGAGAGTTACTAGTTTTAGTATTAAAAATCCAAATGGTGGGCCGGGGAGTTAGCTCAGTGGTTCCGGCTCCTGTCTTGCAAGCACAAGAGCCCGGGTTCAATTCCCCGGTAACCACATACCATACTGGGTGTGGAGACCCACACCCAGCAGCAACCAGTACCACATACCACAGTGCCGGGCGTGGTGGCTCACGCCTGTAATTCCAGCACTCAGGAGGCAGAGGCAGGAGGATTGCTGTGATGTGAGTTTGAGGCTGAGCTCAGGGCCAGCCTGAACTACAAAGCGAGACCCTGTCTCAAAAAACCTAAAAAAAAAGAAAAAAAAATCCAAATGGTGAGTAAAAACTTATCCAGCACTATATGTAGTGTCTCTAGTGATAAGCTAAAAGGCAGAGAGTTTCTTTCTTTTAAAGTATATACTGCTCACAGTATTATTACCCTTCTATTAAGTATTCCAGCTATTCTACATATAAATTTTAAATTCAGTTGCTTCTCATTATATATTCTGTATTTGTGAATTTTCTGAAGTATCAAAACTTATTGATAATTCCAGAATCAATAGTTTTTTTTTTTTTTAACTGAATCCTTTGGATCTCCAGGATACAGCTGGACTGCATCTGAGTCTGTGGGCCAGTCTTGTGAATTATATATGTGTGTATTTTGCTTAAATCTGTTTCTCTCATAAACACTGACTGGTACAGATTTCCTACTGAGTAACCACTTTCATGATCACCTTTGTTCATGCATAGAGTGGCAAGAATTTTGGGTCTCCTGATGATTACATTCCCAGCTGAACTGGAACATGGGAGTTCTGTCATCTTTTGTCATCTAAAGTTCTGAATGAGTGTCCCTTCACAGTCCATTTAGTGTCATGCTTTTCTCCTTCCACACTTGTTTTTTGATGATTTTTACTGTCTAAAGCAGTCCCAAATACATCATTGAAGTGTTGTCTAGTATCCCCAAGAGTAGAAAGGTGTGATGTCTCTTAAAAGGAAGTAAGAGTGTTAGGTAACTTGGTTCAGGTAGGAGTCCATGTTGTTTATTTTTCCATGTTAAAGAAGAAATCAAATATCTTAAAGTGCCTTTAAACAGAAACACATAAAACACCTTTATGTATTAAGTTCCTGATGTTGAAGTTGAGATTACAGCTCTCAGGAACCTAATTCTGTACTCTCTTAGTAATAGCTCAGTGTTTGCTAAATGTTTATACTGAATCTATAGAACATAAATACTGTAATGAATAAGAATAGAATTTTCTTAGTTTATCCTAAATTATTCAAAAACTCAATTTAAAAAATCTGTTACACCAACTTGAAATGAACCAGAAGAGCTTGTTTGTAACTAAATGTTCGTAATCAAGGTGACAAATTAAATTTAGTGAAGTATACAAGCCTATAATTGAGAAGCATGCAATCACTTTTAATTTATACAGAGATACTGTATAAGAAGAACACTGTAAGGAGTACAGTATATCATAAGGAGTACTGATTAATGAAAGTATTTGATTCAATTCAGTGTGATAAAATCAACATGTCAATATTTTTACCTTTCTATAGTTTCTTTAAACCAAATACATTGTCAGTGGACATTTAAAAAACTATTATTAAAATAGTATTGATTTTAATATATAATTTTAAGAGATTATTAGCTTTCAAATCATATTAGAATACCAAAGTATAAATAATATATAGAGAAAATGAAAGTGAAATGACAGGAAATAGGGAAGTAGACTTTAGGGAGATGGGAAGAAACTTGGGTTGGGTAGAAAGAATAAGGGCAGGAGGAAATAGAAGTAAAATTAAGAGGCAATTACCTACCAATTCTCCCAAAAGATTATAATAACTATGTATTATAAACATACATCAATATACCAAATAAAATAAAAGAAAAAGGCTCCACCAGAGTGTGTGTGTGTATATATATATATATGTATATATGTATGTCTATATATATATATATATGTGTGTGTGTGTGTGTGTGTCTACACATATATGACACATATATGTCATCTCTTTTTCTATCATATTTATCAACTAAGGGAATTTGGTATTCTTCACTATTTGCTCATATTTGGGAGCATTTTTTATTTTGTTGTGGATGAATTTTGTGCACTAATTCCACATTCAATCCAGTTACCAGATCACCATATCTCTCAAACTCATTACATTTTGAGGAACCGAAGAGTTCTTGAAGAGTTCATCTGAAAGTGAGAAAGATATTTCTCCCTGAGGAGAAATATCTTCAAGTGCCTAAGCCATTTCAGCAAGCACTTGTTTGTATCTTTGCTGAACTTTCAGTAGCGAGTCCTGATTGCCAATGCCCAGGAAAATGCTACATTAGTAGTGGAATAAGAATAATAACAACAGCCTCTCTACAACATTCACTGTGAACATTATGCACATAAATTAATACTGAACCCTTCTTTTGGGTGGGTCCAGGACTGAAGTTCATAAAATGGAATAGCTGAAAAACTTCAAGGATTATCCTTGAGAGCACCTCAGATTGACCCGCTTAAGTTCTTAAAATGACAACTTTTGAAATAAATGGGTTACAGATATGTAAATATCGCATCTTTTCTCTGGTATGAGAAAATAAAGATGTAAATGAGTTCTAGAATTGTATATTATATATTGTAAAATAGAAAATACTCAAAGCAAAATAAGGTGAAGGGGGAAAATAATGAGATTATAACAAAAAGGAAAGGAAACAAAAGTTATGTATATAGAGGGGGTGGTAGGGTGGCTAGGGCTATGAGAAAAAATGAGCATTAAATTGTGTCATATACTGGTATAAATTCTCATTGTTGAGTGCAATCATGATATGTATATGTAATGTACCAATAAAGATTTTTTAAAAATGACAACTTTTGTAAGTAAATACTTAGTTCCAAAGGCTGAAAGAGTTGCAGTGTTTTGATGTAGATATGGATTGCCAGGTAGGCAAGTGTATGCAAGAACAAGTACATGCACTGATAATATAAGTACTATATAATATTATCTTATTTTTACTATTGCAAAGGATGCTAAACAGTGATTAGTACTTGATTTTACCTCAAAAGCTATGATAAAGACAAATTTTATTTATATTTTAGAAGTGAAAATCTCAAAGAAATGTATTTATTTCTATGCCAAGACTAAGAAATGTTTCTAGAAAAAATTGTGGCGCCACACTAAACTGGCTCTTTTGAACTTATATCTTTTGAATGTTAGAAAGGCTCTTTGTCTGGCTTTGTCACACTTACATTCATCACCCATTGAATTGCCTTTTCACATTTTTTCACTCCAGTTAGAGACACATTCGCCGGTGTTGAGTGGAAAAATCCCACAACCTACATCCTTGACTTCAGTCAGTCACCTCACACTGCCCTTTACTCTCTTTAAACCATGCTCCAATAATAGTTCTGTGGCTGCTAGAAACTTTTGTCTTTATCTACTGATATATATGTATATATATATGTATGTGTATATATATATATATATATATATATATGTATATATATATATATATATATATGTGTGTGTGTGTATACACACATTCCTAACTGAAAACTCTTTTCTTGATGTTGACCTTCCATTCAAGAGATTTATTAACATATAAGACTTTTTAATGTCGTACCTATTCCCTTCTTACAATGTGACTTTCTTCTTTAAAGACACACACACACACACATCTTGAAAACCACATTTGAGTGATTCTTCAATTTTAATAACTATTGCTATCTGAAGATTGGCTCGCTTTCATTTTCATTGTGTCCTAGCATGACATATTGTGACTTTTCTACTTTCTGAACAATCAAACATAGAAATGAAGAAGTCCAGAGGTCATCCAGGAGCTCAACCGTTGATTCAACATGAGAACTAGTAATTCCTAACTCACACTTGAAGCCTTTTATCTTCTAAATCATCAGGCCCCAAGGGAAAGTCACTATCTACAGGTTTTAGTGATTAACATTTTCTTTCAATCTTGAAGTGGCCTTATTTTCTAAAATGTTCCAACACAGTTTTACTTTTACGTTGGGATAAACAATGGTGTTAATATATTTACTGTTCCCTTGCTGCTGAAGCAGCAGTAGAAGAATCTTTGAAGTGATGGGTTCTGTGTATATTGGCAGAGTGGAAAATAAACAATGCCAAAAGGCTCCCAAAAAGATTAAACTGTTAACCACAAATACAAGGTTTCAGTTGAGAAGATTTATATGTTGCTGACCGTATTAGCTAGCCATTGTAGTTAACACTGGCTCTGGGAAAAGTCATATTCTGATAATGGGCCAACATGCAGCATTTGAAGAACGATAGTTGAACTTACATGATGGATACAGTGACACTGCACATTTTTTTCAATGTCAAACAGTTAATGAAGAAGTTGAAAAAAGATGGGCTGGGGAGTTAGCTCAGTGGTTCCAGCGCCTGTCTTGCAAGCGCAAGGGCCCGGGTTCGATTCTCCGGTAACCACATAACAATACTGGGTATGGAGACCCACACCCAGCAGCAACCAGTACCACATACCACAGTGCCGGGCGTGGTGGCTCACGCCTGTAATCCCAGCACTCTGGAGGCAGAGGCAGGAGGATTGTGATGTGAGTTGGAAGGGTCTCAAAAAAAAAAAAAAAAAAAAAAAAGAAGTTGAAAAAAGGTTCTCCTGGTTCCTAGAACTTTCTTTTTGGCACTTACTAGAGCTTCTGATGTACTGACATACTACATTCTGTGCATCTGTTTCTGAGTCTTGGATGGTGCATTAAAATGTAGGGTTCATAAAATGTTCCTTATGGACATCATTTTGTTTGACAACCATTCAAACAGGCAGTTGAGATAAATGATAATGAAACTAGGGATAGAGGTGGGCATGAAGGACTTGAGGTGAAAAAACCTTCATCACTAAGTACTAGTCAGATGTCTGGGTACCTATCTAAGTACCTGTTCAACCTCAGTCCCAACTGAAAATACTGTGATTTTATTTTCCTACTAATTTGGAGTTAGGTGGTGATCCCAAAAGTTAAGGAGCATGGTAGCTAACAATACTTCTTAGTTTGGAAACTGGTGACACAGTTGGAGTCTCTAGGACACCTGCACTTCTGAATGGCCATAAATTTGTGGGTAACAGGGTCACTTTCTTATTGCTGGAGTAAAATAATTAATAACTTAATAATAACTAATAATAACTAATAATAAAGAAGGAGAAGTTTATTTTGGGTCAGAATCTGTAGAGGTTTCAGTCCATAGTCAATAGGCTCCAGGGCAGAGAGGGTTTTTGCCCCTTTATCAAGAATCACCTGGCTTTGATTGTGTGCATTTGTGTCTGTGTCCTCTATTCTATTTCATTGGTCGTCATATCTATTTTAATGCCACTACCATACTATTTTGATTCTTATAACTTTGTAGTATATTTTCAGATTCAGTATTGTTATATCTCCAGCATTGCTCCTCTTGCTCAAAATTTGGTTATTTTGGGTATGTGATGAATTTCAAAATTTTCATTCTAGTTTGTTAAAGAATGTTAGTGATAATTTGATGAAATGTTCATTTTTTTTTACAGTTTCATTGAGCAGGTGTAATGGGTCAAATTCAATTTTCAGATCCCACCCTACATATGGATAGACTTTCAACGTGACTGACTTGATCCTAGAGCCATTTAGAATCTCACTATGTGTCACCTTATTAGGATTACACATGCGCTCTACTATCAGTCTTGAAGTTCCCAAGGCTGTTGTAGCTCAGCTTCAGGACACTGGTTTTCTTCATTTCTTTTGTTCTATTCCTTTGAAAATCAGGTTACAACTTCTAGTCCCCTTGTTTTTTTGGAAAAAAGAAAAATGATTAATTCTTTTCTTTAAAATACCAAAATATCAGCTCAACTTCCTGAGAAATTAATTACATATTTAGAATTATATACATTAATTATATATAATTAATTACATATTTAGAATTTAGCATTCTCATTATGATTCCAGAAAGAGTGAGGAAGGATAGAGGGGATGTGTCATAAATACTGATTTTTTTCAAGGTTAAGGCCTGTTGAATTTTCAATAAAATTTTTCATTTAATTGATTATTGCAAGCAATGCACAGTGCTTTATTCTAGCTTCATCTTTCAGAACATTGAAATAATCATGTCTCAAAGAATAAACTCGTGTGGTTCATTAGAATGTAAATCTGATTACTAATTTCAAATACATGATACTTTCAAGTGTAGAATTTCTTTAATTTTTGCATGACAAATGCTCCAGTATTTTACATTTCCATTTATCTTCTGGTTCAAAATGGCACCTCATAGTTTCCTTGTTTAATTCAATAAATCCAAAATAGCACACACACAAAAAAATTATCCAAAAAGAGCCATCAATGAAATCTCCCTATGTTCTTCTAATCTTTTCCCATGCACATGTACACACACACACACACACACGCACACACACACACAAACAGTATATGTACATATGCATACATCTATATGTAAAACCTGTAAAACACTATTTTTAATCTTTATTCTCACTTCTAATATTTCTAACTATCACTTAAAGCATGTTAGTTCTATGGAGATTTAGCCACAGCACCCTTTGTGTCCAGACTTACTTTCCGCTGGAGCTCCCTGGTGAGAGACTTGTTCATCAGTGCCCTTGAACGTCTCCACCTTGCGGGACTGAGATGGGGGAGCACTCTCCACAGTCAGGCTTCTGCTGCCTGGCGCTCTGTGTGGCGATTTCAGTGAAAGGTCCTACTGCTGAACTTGATTCTTTTCCTCTTCTCCTCACTATCTAGCTCCCTGGGGCAGGACTTGTAGTAGCTCCCTGCAAAAGACATTTGTCAGTGTCTAGATATGTTTGATTCCCTTTGCTGGGGATCATCTCCTTGCATCAAGGGAGAAGAGGCCATGATACTAAACATCATATAATATCCAAGTTGAGAAACCTGGGCGAAATGAATGCTCTATTCCTTTCTTTTATTGAGTTTATTGGTACATATTAGATACACATTATGATCACACTCAACATTGAGAATTTGTACCTTTATGTGACATATCTTGATTATCATGTTTTCCCATTCCTCTCCCCTCCCTACAGCCCCCCTACCCCCTACATACATAAACTTTGTTTCCTTTTTTGTTTTTACCACCAAGTACAGTAACACAGAATTTATTTTAGTTTATTTTTAAATGCTCTAATAGGCCTTCATGGTCCCTAGATTCTAAAATATTGAATTAGTGAGACATTAGTTGTGCTGCCTATTGTTCAAACAATGTTGAATTTTTCATACCTGTCATTAATTTTTTATTCATGTGTATATACATATATTTAATCATTTTAAGGTTACATAAATCTGTAATAGTTAAATTACATTTCAGTTGTAATTTTATACATGAAAAGGAAAGTAAATAATTGGTCAACACATACACAATAAATGATTTAACTTTACTGGTCATAATGATGTCAGTTCTTCTTTAGACTGTAGGAGTTATTTATTTATTTATGTACTAATTTAGCTTGAGTAGTCTAAGCACATTGAATTAAATCTCAGGAAAGTTGATTTGGTTGTTGTTTTCTGGTATAGGCTAGTTTTATTGGTTATTCTGGGGTTTGAGTTAAGGGCCTCACACAAGTTAGACGAGAGCTTGCTGCAAGCCAGAACCCGGCGTTCTTCAAATTTCATTCTGGTTACAGTGAATCATCTGGATTATTTACCTGTTATAGAAGCTGAAGTGTGAAATTAAGTATTATAAAGCAAGCTTTTCCAACTCTTTTTAAACAAGTGGGAGAAAAAGCCAGGAGGGAATGAATGAATTGGTTAGAAATAATTTAACATTAGGGTCTCCAGCTTTTACCATTCTGCCATCTTCCCAGAATCCCCTCAAATGAGGGAAGTACTTTTAAATGTTCTAAAAAGCATTTTACATTTATAAAGATTTCATAAGTATCAGTTTTACTTGTGTTGTTGTGGATCAAGATTCTTTAGAACTATGATACTTTCATGGCCACTACTATTACTCATTTGGGTGGAAGAAATAATAATGAAAAAAATTTTAGATTTATTGAGAGCTTATTATGAGTCAGCTATCAGGCTAAGCTCTTTACAAGGAAGATATCATCTTATGCTTATATTTATATAAATATTATGTCCCTATATTCTGGCAAAATAAATAGAAGGCTTTAAAGGCAAAATAACTTGGCCAGGGAACAGTAGTAAATTTCTTCTTCCCTAAAATTTGTAATAAGACCTGGCTTTAACTATGACATTTTAGTCAACTTCCAATTAAATAGGATGTGACCAATTCAATTTCTTCCATTAGACCATTAAGTATATTTAGTTCTATAACTTTTATAAATATGATAAAACTAGTATTATTGGTTACAATAAATTATGGTTTTATGTATTTGTTCCTTATTATTCACTATCATTAAACTATGAAGAATGAGAAATAGAATCTAACTTTGGAAAACAGACTAATCTCTTTAGAGTGTATTGTTGAGTGATCTAAAATACAGTAATTTCTCTTTCTTTGGTCAAAGATAATTCTGTATTATGCAGAGGGACTTATGGGGACAGCTGGCTGAAGCAAAATGGACTGGCAGAAAGCAGATGCAGATTACAGTTCCTCACTTTCCTCCTGACGGGTTCTATTTGTGTAGTGAAGTAGGTTTAGCTTTTTGGACAAAATTTGTAAAATGCATAAAGTTCTCAGTTGGCCACTACAAAGCTCTCATGCTAGTATCACACTGAGGAACAATTTCTTTTTCTTCTTCACCCCTTGTGCAGTTTTTGAGGACACCACACTGAGGAGACCTAGTACTATCTCTCTAGTATAGTTTTAATCTATTTTGATGAATTAAATAATTTGACTTGATTTACTCTTATGGTGTTATTGATGAAGAACTATTAACAAATATAATTTTGGATTTTTCAATTTCATACCCTTGAGTAGGAGTAAGATTTATGGAATTACAATTTTCAGAATTTTGGTAGAATTTGATGTTTTTACTTGTGGGATTTTTCTGGTCATGTGGTCAGAGCAGCTTGATAAATTTCCTCATTTCATCAGTTAAGAAAAGCAAGATCTGTAGGTAAGAGGCATAGTAACCATAATCACCTTTTTTTTTTTTTGACAGGGTCTCCCCTTGTAGTTCAGGCTGGCCCTGTGCTCAGCCTCAAACTCACATCACAGCAATCCTCCTGCCTCTGCCTCCTGAGTGCTGGAATTACAGGTGTGAGCCACCATACCCAGCACTGTGGTATGTGGTGCTGATTGCTGGTGGGCAAGAGTCTCCATGCCCAACATTGTCGTATGTGGTTACCGGGGATTGAACCTGGTCCCTCGTGCTTGCAAGATAGGCGCCGGAACCACTGAGCTAAATCCCCAGCCCCATAATCACCATTTTGTCTCCTCTTTTTTTCCTCCTTCCTACAACCTTTCTTTGACACAGAATCACAGACTAGGACTAGAAATAGTGATCTGATGGCTTAAGCCTAGAATAAGTTTTGTTTGTCTGGTTCCTTGATGAATACTCAACATAGGTGATTTCATGTGGTCTTTAGGGTAACTATTATTATTTACAATTAGCAGATAGGCATGATTACCTAGAAGGCTTGGAGGACTCATGTAAACTTAAAATGTAAGGTTTTTTTATTCAAAATTATTGAGAATTTCAAGTTGAGTACCAGAGCCTTAATCAAGGGAGGTAATTTTGTAAGCACAGAGTCTGTATTGCCATTCAGATTGAGTGTCCATGAGATCACGTGTAGGTAAACTGATGTTTAAAGAAGGCAAGAGATCTAACTGATGTTACATAGTCAGCGGAGGGCAGAGTTATTACTGGCAGAATTGAGGCTTGCCTGACTCCAAAACCAGTATTCTTTCCACTGAAATTTTATCCTAGTAGGAAAAATAAACTGGCAAACTTTCTCTCTTTCTGATTCTACAGCCTAATTATTTTCAGATAACTGTACCTCCCATAATAGTTGGAACTTCATTTCTCATCAGTATCTGATCATTCTTGTACCTAATTCCAAAGTGTGCAACATTTTGCAGATCTAACCTGGTTTCATAGGGTTGCTAAGCTTTGTTCTTCATACAGTTATCTCTTAGTGTCCTTGGGTTCAACCTGCAGTGTGAGGCAATGTAAGTAGAGTAATTCTGGTTGTGTCTGTACAGGATATTTTCCTTGTCTTTATTCCTTAACCAATATAGCTTAACACCATGTATGTAGCATTTACATTGCCTATTCATTAGATCTATCAGACATCTAGAAATGATTTAAAGTAGATAGACAAATGTGTGTAGTTTATATCCAAATGTAACACCTTTTTATTTTAATGTAACACATATGGATTAATAAAGAAAACAATTTAAAACACTTGCTACTTCTATAAAAATTATAACAAAATGATCAGGTATTAACAAGAGTTAACACCCTGTATCAGAAGATATTGTTTTATTTATGAGGTGAGCTTTCATGGAATTTGTGTGTGTTTGAGGGATGAGTTTCTTAGAACTACTTCTCCACAGATATCTACAGACAACTAGACTACATTTACTTTTCCAGCCAAGTATTTGAATCTTTAAAATAAAAAATCCAATGTGCCAACTTTCCTCAAAACCAGGATTTGTGAGTTTAACACTTGAGAGTGTTAGAAGGATGATGTAAAATATGTATGTAGCTCAATGTGATGCCTGCTTGGCATATGGTAAATGATCAGTTGGTTTTAGTGATTATTACTTCAATTAGCAATCAACATATTAGGTTCTAATTGTGGGCCAGACTTCACCATACTTCTTTCTTTGTCTTTTTGTCTGTTTTCTTTCTTCTTTAGGTGTACAGATCCATCTTCCTTGTGATGGTGCAAAGTAAGACTTTCTCATTTCACCCTTGTACTTGTCAAGTTATTTCTCCCAAGAAAATGTGATTTTATTTTTAGTGAGAAAATTTCTGTGAAATAAAATGTTCCTCATTTCTTTAGATATGACAGTCTTCTCTGTGAATAGAATGTCAGTGGGATAAAGAGCCTAACAATTGGCAGATGTTTACTCTCCTGTGACTTTCCCCCAGAGGATGCCTTTTCCAGTTGTGTAGAGCTAACGTGAACTTTTGTTAGCTGAACTATCAGACGGCGTTGGTGTCTGGCCATCCACAAAGCTGAAATGATGGGTTTCTGTTTTCTACTTGGTGTAATTAGCCTTCACAATTTCTCATTTCCCTTGCCTTTTCAATAAATGTTGAAAGTGATATACAGCAGTAGCCAAAGTAGCAATGACATTCAAATTCAATACTTGTTTATTGTTGACAATTTGAAAAAGCACTAACTAAAAATTAAAACCACATTTAACTTTTTTATTGAAGAAAGAGTGTGGTCTTCTAGTCTCTTATCCTCTGTAATACGTTGTATTGGGTTTGCGTGGCATATAAATGAAATGTTTTATAAACACTGTAAATTCACTGAAGGAATATTTTAATTAATCAGATTACTAGTAAAAGAATATGATAAGTTTTTTGGGTGTCCTTAGTACAACTTATTTTTAAACTATTCTAGTAGTTGCTTAAATTTTTTATCCAGATGCTAAATGTGTGTATAGATGTATGTATTTAAGCATTTTAGTCTATTGATTTGTCTTTTACAGAACATATACATTTTCTCAATATATAACTGATTTATTAGAATAACCTGTTGCTATTAATAGTTTACTTGCTTAACAACAGCATGAAACTGGAGAACATTCATTAAAATTCATATATATGCTTTGAATAGCTTCTGACTTCCTCTTGTTTCTTCTAAGTCAGCAGGATCCTTCATGGTCCTGGAAAATTCTCAGCATGTGCGACTCTAGTGACTGAGGCATCTCGGTTGGTTCAGATGGTATTCATTCCTTGATGGATACAAACAAAAGAAACAGCTATTCTCTGACTAAAGAGCACAATCCTATTATTCTCATCTCTACAGATTGCTTGAAAAATGCAGCATATTTGGAATTGCTTTCCTAAGAATGAAGCATGGATGAACAAAGCCACATTGTTCTTCAAAAAAAAAAAGTTCTGATTCTATGCAACAGGCCTGGAAGCAAAGGAGGAGGCAGCCAAGGGAAAGGTTAGAGAGTGGAAGAAGACAAATCCAGGGATATTTGATGGGCACATCTTGACTTCAGAAGCCTTTTTCAGGACAGATATAACTTTCTTTGCTAACATAAGACTGCTACTCTTTCCAAATGCATTGTATTCTGTCTTATGAGGTCTACAATTTGTCTGGGCTGTCATCAAACAGCCTGGATAAATGCAAATACAATTGCTCTTCATTCTAAATGGAACATCTTAACATTATTATTACCAATATTAGTATAATTTTAAAACAGTTTTGAATATGTATTATTTGCCCAAAACAAAAATATTATATATTTATTATCTCATACAATCCTCACTGTGATCTAATGAGGTAGTTAACATTGTTCTCTTCATGTTACTGTTGAAGGGATTGAAACTAAAAAAACAAAACAAAACAAAAAACAAACAAACAAACAAAAAAACCCAAAAAACCTTTTCTAAGGTCATAATCCAAGTGACAAGCAGCACTAAGAACCAAACTTAAGATTCTCATTCAATTTAGTATTTGCTAAACTGAATAAAATGTAAATCATGTGGCAGTGAATTACACAAATACCTGTGTGAAGGTGCACTCTAGGTAATAATTCATCCAATTCAATAAACATTTAGCAAATATTGGAGCATTAAGCTCCAATAAAGGAAAGCAGAGTTTAATACAGAATGGACCATGTAGCTGTCTATGACAACAAAAAGGAAAAAAAAAATCTCTCTTTAATGATCCATTTAGCTTCCTTGAAATCAGAAAATTTTATGGAATATCTACAATATATCAGATACTATGAATACTAGGCATTGTACTAGACACTGTTTTCTATTCACAAGTAAGTACTATTAATGTTTCCCATAGGAAGCTGGCAGTGAAATGAAAGCAAGAATCTCAAGGTGCCTACTGTGAGTTCTAGGAGATTTACAAGGACCTATGGGTTAAACATGTGGAGAAAGGGAAGTTTGTCTATTGAAGAAATCAACCAGTGTATAACTATATATATAAAATAGATCACCAAAATTGTACAAAAATAAAGCTGAAAATAGTTTTTCCTTTTATCAAAGCCATAAATCACAAGTGACTTGAATAAAATAAATTATATACATATATTATGTGCATATAATTATATAGTATAGAATTATATATGCTATAGTATATAAAATTACATAGTATATACTTTTAATCACCTTCTTGAAAAGACAAGGCTCAGTACCTGAAGAGTAATGAGAAACATCAGTTCATTTTTTGAAAGGTTCAAAGAGTGTGAAAAGGTAAAGCTTTATTGTTCAGAAAAATATTAGATTATTGACCATATTCTGGACTTTAATATTGAAGACAATGGTTTCAGCTTGAAGAAGATAACTACGTAAATTCAGAATTGCGACTTTCACAGTGCATGGTAAATGTAGAGATACTGTTGTTCCAGGAATCTACAATGTCAAGAAATGATGTCATGCAAATGGTTAAGAACCTGAGTTGGGTAGAGATTAGACAGAAACTGAGTTTTTCTGAGTCATTTATTATGAACTAGCCATTAATCCAAGAGTCTCTCATTTTTTTTTCTTAGAAAGGGTATTAGAAATCAAGATCTGAGTGTTGGGTGTTCTGCATTGAATTTAACAAGCCACATCTAGTATTTATGAAGAGTTGCTGGCCCAAATACACAAAATGTAAAATAAAATGAAGATATCTTAATTCTAAAAATGAAATCAAGGTAAGAGAAGGAGGTCTACTCTTTTCTGTTACAGTAGCTGGCTGATCAGTGCTGGTGCTCCTGTCACCCCTAACTAAGAGAGCCTGATAACTGACTGAGTGCTGGAGACAGTAAAATGTCTGTGGATATTTATATAAGAGTGTGAAGGTCAGATGAGAAACAGCCTAATCAAGATAAAGTATTTAGATTAAAAATAAGAAGGCCTACCCAGAGAGAGTGGGTCATAGAAAGAACTATGAAATTGAGGTGGAAAATGGAAATTTTAAAGCGTAAAAAAGAAATAACAGAGCTAGAAAAATTACAATTCATTCAGAGATAAAGAGAGATTAGAAGAGGGGAACAAATGAGAGAACAAAGAGATCAGATGTTAGAAAAATAACAATATGAGTCAATTGAGAACATTTTGAAAAACATGAGGGGTTGGAAATTAGATCTTTCTTCAGCAGTGCAGAATCTCTTGTCTAGTGAAGCTAGCCTACTCAGGCAGAGAATGAGTAAAGAAAGCCCAGATGGTAAGTGGGGAAAGAAGGAGAGCATAATACTCATAGCTGTGGGCAAATCTACTAGATGATTTGTGGCCAAATTATATTTTTTGGACTTAATGATATTTGGAAACAATCTTCAAAGTTAAGGTTAACATGTTAATAGAAGTCTGTCTCCACTGGATTTCAATAATAACACTGCAATTTTCTTTTCTAACATACATCTTATTTATTGCTTTATTGTATACATCTACTATAGACAGGGGGTATACTTACTGATGAGGCTGATGCTTTTCAGTAATAAATGAGCTCAACTACTGTATTATGTTTCAAAGCAAACTATGTAGAAGTCCTGTCTTCAAACTTGCTTTAATCATTGTGTTCTGAAGTTCCAATGTTTTGTTTGAAAAGAAATTTTCTATTGGCAGGTACATCACATGCTTTTCCTCAATTCTGATCTCTGTCAATTTTCAGTATTTGTGTTTCCTGCGTAGAAACATTTTATAAATGAGTGTTCTTGTATTTGATGCATTGGCAAGTACTATTTTTCATTCCCCAGAGATATTTAACAGATGTATAATATTTCCTAATCCTGGAGGAACAGCTCACATGTGAAGATATCATGTATCTTTCAAGTAAATTTTGAGCTCAAGTTTTTGCTTTTCTTTTATAAAGCGTATCAGAAGAAAAGATATTGACTTTCCAAAGCTGGAAGAATGACCTAGGTCTGTCAGTGGTGGATTCCTAGACTCAGGGAGTTGAAGAGCCTAAGCAATGCATACCTAGAGTCTTGGTCAAAATTGGTTTGCTTTGCACTATGGAGTGTTGCTTTGCAGGGGAGATAGTAGAGAGTTGATTACAGGTATCTCTCCATTTTTTCATGTAGAACATGACTCCAGGTTATGATTTTAAAAGTTTGAAATAAAGGATGCTGGCTGATGATCTTTCTCATATGACAACATTCTAATTTTACCCTGTAAATATTTAGGTAAAAAGTTAACTAAAGCAACAAACATAATACCACTAGAAATAAGAATCAAGATTTGAATGTGATAATTTTTACACTCAGAGAAGATAGAGGTTTAAATGTTTGATACTTCTTGCTAACATTAGGAATCAGAAGACTATATTTAATATTTTCTAAACTTGTGTTATCACCATAGTGACAAAACAAAGCCATCAAAAGAAAATTCAGTTAATTTTCTGATAATGGGTAAGAAAACATGATCCTATTTTATATTATTTCTCTTATTAAGAAAACTGTCATAACAATCATAAAAATAGTGAACATAGAAAGTTAAAACAATGAAAATTTATTAGGTATAACACATTAACACTCTCAATAAAGGTTTGTGGTATGTAATATTATCACACAAGTATGGAGAGTTTTGACATCTTTTCAAAGGTTTCATGCTACCAGTGTCTAACAGATTACAAAATTCTTTTAAAGGTTAAATTAAATCTCTTCTAATTAAATGTGAACACAATTTTAATTAGGTTAACAATATATTGGTGAAGTCATAACCAAACCATTCTACATATTACACTAACTCCTCATAGAGCCTTTGGAGTAAAAACACATGCAAATCATCTATTCTGTGTCCAGAATTAAGAAGCAGATGAGAAAGTAAGAGAAGAAGAAGGCACTGGTCAGGAAGCTCTTTACTTGGTGCATGAGTTGTTGGACTAAGTGGCTTCCTCACAGGACACAAAGTGTAACCTTTCCATTCACTGTCCATGCCATCTTCTGCTGATAAGGTTAAAATGTTTGACTTCTTTACCACAATGGCATCAAGCAGTTGGGCCCAGTGTCTTTGTTATTGTTTATCCCCATCAAAAGCAGATCAATGTGTTGCTATGAGAACAAACCTAGTTAATCAGTTTTTCCTGTTCAGCCAAAGCTTGCTTACTTATTAACTCATGAGCTAATGAGTGGGAATCAATAACAGATGTAGCAGAGTAGATTGCAATGCAGACCACAGTAACCAAAATTTTTTTGAAAATAAAACCATAGACACAGTAAATCTTGTGCTCTTCTGCCAACTATTTTTTAAGTATTTAAACTAATCTCTGATGACACCATAATTTACCAAAATCCACTGAAGTGGGAGCCCTGGAGTAATCGGTTTTTCAGAACATAACTAGGCCCACCCACTGACTTGTCATCACGAGTAGTTTTAAGCCTTTAAGAATGTAAACTCCACATTGACAGGGATTTGGTGCTGTTCACCACCTGACCTTTTACACTGAGAATATAGTTCATCTATTAATTGAATTAGAAAAAAATGAATGAAAAGAAGAAAACACGTTCTGATCAATACATTTTCCTTTGTAAAGGAGTTGGAACATCTGAGTTTGGTTACATATTTGTTAATTTTTAAATACATGCAGCTTTTACTAGTTTTAGATTCTGCAGAGCACTGAGAGTATAGTTATGAATCAAGTGGATACTGCCCCTTATTTCCCGAGGCTTGCAGTCTAGTTTCATTTCACACAATGGAAAGGTAATTTTATTGTCCATTTTCCACACCATAACTTTTTTTTTTTTTTTTTTTTTTTTTTTTGAGACAGGGTCTCACTTTGTAGTTCAGGCTGGCCCTGAGCTCAGCCTCTAGACTCATCACAGCAATCCTCCTGCCTCTGCCCCAAGTGCTGGGATTACAGGCGTGAGCCACCACACCTGGCATTGTGGTATGTGGTTCTGGTGAGGTTCTGATTACTAGTGGGTGTAAGTCTCCACACCCAGCATTGTTTTATGTGGTTACCCGGGATCAAACCTGTCCTGTGTGCTTTCAAGGAAGGCACCAGAACCACTGGGCTAAATCCCTGGCCCCACCATACCAAATTTTTTAAAACATTTAAAGTTCTCATTGATTATCTCAGGGGAAAGTTGCCACCATGAATCCCTCTAAATGATAAGTTATGTACACTTCTTGTCACTTAGAGATAGATTTTTGTTGTCTTCATTAATTCAGCAGTTTATAGACTCAACACCTATCACATTATCTTTCTTTTTCTGGAATAGAGTAGGTATTTATATGAACTAAGGAAAGTATAGGGAGAGAACAAAATATACTGAAGATCATTGTACTAAATCCTCTATAAACATATTCTCAGCATAGCAATGCTACCAATATTTGGATTGCTATTTCCATGCTACATGTAGAGAAATAGAGTGAGAGAGTATAAGGCAACTCATGGCAAATAGAAAGACTGATTTCAAATGTGGCCTGGCACAGCCATGTGTCCATAATGCTGCATTAGCACATACTGAATCCTCAGTCTTTGGCACAGATTACCTTTCGGTTTTCTACTTTACCTTGCTTTCAAAGGGCTGATATCAAGCTCATGCCTGCAGAATTTGGAATTCTGACATATGCAACTATGTTAATTAGAAGAATCTGTGATGTTGTGGTTACAGAGAACAGCATGATTTTAGCAGTTTGCCCAAATAGTGTTCACTACTTGCTCAGAGAAGGTCGAGTGCAGGGCCAGGCAACTTTCCAGGTCAGTGGTTTGGACAGTGACTTGGTGACCCTGGCTGAGTGACAGCAGTGTATCTACCACAGTCTCCACATTCAGAGGGGCAGATTTTCACAGCTGCTCTGTGACGCTTTGACTCAAACATAACCTCACTGCTTCTGCTAATGATTCATTCTCCAGAGCTCATTGTATCTCCATGATTTGCTCCCAAAAGGTGGGGAAGTGTGATTCCTACATGTCTGGAAAAGGAAGAGGATATGGTAAAAGACAAATGTAATGTCTACCATATCTACCAACTCCTTTGGATATCTGTGTCTATCTTGTGTTAATATTTTATATTTAAAAGATTGTATCTGAAATACTAGCTTCTTCTTGTTTAAGAACAGAACATAGTTTAGAAAATGTTCAAAGGGAAGGGTAACAGGGAAGCAGGGGAAAATAAAAAAGAAAAAGAAAATATTTGAAGCCCAAAAGGAAAAATGGAAACAAAGCTGATGTATCTGGGGGTGGAGGGGCTACAAGGAGGAGAGGATAATGGGAAAAAAAATAAGAATCAAGGTATGTCATGTACAAGTACAAATTCTCAATGGCAATGTGAAAATGATACATACTTAAAATGTACCAATAAACTCAATTTAGAAAAAAAAATAGAACATATTTTATTTTATAGAAAGAGACTCTTCCTAACAACGCCCTTATGGAATGGATGAAGTGTGTGTTTTTTTCAGTGCTGGGATTTGAACCCACACCTTCGTGATGAGCTACATCCGCAGCTCCCCATTTTTCTTTAACAAATTTTTTCCTTCATTGATTTTATTGGTAGATTTTAGGAATACATTATGATCACATTCATCATTGAGAATTTGTACTTGTATATGATGTAGTTTGAATTCTCTGCTTTCTTTACAGTCCCCCGAACCCCATGTCCATAGTTTTTAATATTTTGAAATAAGTCTTTTCAAGACATTAAACTGTGATAGCTGGGCTTACAGTAGTGCTTCTCTTGCCTCAGCCTCCTAAAGGGCTGAGATCACAAGCCTGCACCAAAAGGATTATTTTTTTAAAGTAAGTAATATAACTACTATTGAGAAATTAGAAATTATGGAAAAATTAAAAACAAAATAAAATCATTCACAAAATTTCAGTCCTATCATTCTTTAATAGCAGCTTTCCTTACCAGAAATTGAGGGAGACCCTATTAATTGTGTTAAATTGGATCCCATTTCCCATGTATCTGTGCTTCTGGTCAGAATTGAAAATTTTGGCTGGTGTTCACAATAAGAAGCTCCTTCAAAATTTTAAAACTGAAAATTAATCCATACTTTAAAACACATGCCTTTAGTAAGCCTACAGCCTATTTCATTTTTAAAAAATAATTGATTTTATTGGTACATTTTATATAAAAATCGTGATCATAATCAACATTAAAAATTTGTATTTTCTATTTCACAATATATAACATACAATTCTAAGACTCATTTACATCTTTATTTTCTCACACCAGAGAAAAGATGCGATATTTACCTATATGTGACCTATTTATTTCACTTATGAGGATATCCTCAAGGTATGACCATTTAAGCATAAGTGATTCAAACTTATCATTTTTTATGGCAGAGTCATACTCCATTTGTGGAAGAACCACAGATTTTTTATCCAGTCTCCAGTTGATGGACACTTAGGTTGTTTCCAAGATGTAGCAATCACAAATTGGGCTGCTTTAAACATGGGTGCACATATGTCACTGTGATATGAGTCTTTTAATTCTTTTGTGTATATACCTAGCAGGGCAATGGCTGGGTCAAATTGAACCTCCAATCCTAGCTTTTTGAGGATTCTCCAAACTGATCTCCACAGGGGTTGTACGAGTCTACAGTCCCACCAACAGTGGAGAAGGGTTCCTTCTTCTCTGCAGCCTCACCAACATTTGCCATTGGCTGATTCTGAAATGGCAGCCATTCTACGTGGAGTGAGATGAAATCTTAGTGTTGTTTTCATCTGCATCTCTCGAATGACTAATGATGTTGAGCATTTCTTCATATGCTTCTTAACTGCTCCTACTTATTCCTCTGAAAAATATCTATTCATTTCATAGGATGAAGGGGGAAAAATAATGAGATTATAACAAAAAAGAAAGGAAACAAATTTTATGTATATAGGGGGGTGGTAGGGTGGGTAGGGCTATGGGAAAAATGAGAATTAAATTATGTCTTATACTGGTACAAATCCCCATTATGGAGTGCAAACATAATGCATATAAGTAATATACCAGTAAAGATTTCAATATTTTTTAAAAAATACAAAAATTTGTACCAGCATATGACATGATATAATTCTCATTTTTCCTGTTCCTCTGCCCATCCTACAACCCTTACTCTCTATATTCATAAGCCTTGTTTCCTTTTTTATATCATTGCATTTTCCCCCACATTATATACCCCTACCCCCTCTACCATTTGAATATTTTCTATTTCACAATATCAACTATACATACTACAACTCATTTACATCTTTATTTTGTTTTCTTTTTCTTTTTCTTTTTTTTTTTTTTAGACAGGGTCTCGCTTTGTGGTTCAGGCTGGCCCTGAGCTCAGCCTCAAACTCACATCACAGCAATTCTCCTGCCTCTGCCTCCCGAGAGCTGGGATTACAGGTGTGAGCCACCACTCCCGGCACTGTGGTATGTGGTACTGATTGCTGCTGGGTGTGAGTCTCCACACTCAGTATTGTATGTGGTTACCGGGGATCAAACCCGGGTCCTTGCGCTTGCAAGACAGGTGCCAGAACCATTGAGCTAAATCCCCGGCCCACATCTTCATTTTCTTATACCAGAGAAAAGATATGATATTTACACATCTGTGACCTATTTATTTCACTTATGAGGATGTTTTCAAGGTACATCCATTTGAGTATGAATGACTCAATCTTATCATTTTTAATAGAAGAATAATACTCCATTCTACAAAAGAATCACATCTTCTTTATCCAGTCTCCTTCTGATGGACATTTTTGTTTGTTTCCAAGATTTAGCTATCACATACTGAGCTGCTATAAACATGGGTGCACATATGTCGCTGTGATATGAATCTTTCAATTCTTTTGTGTATATACCTAGCAAAGGAATAGCAGGGTCAAATGGGATCTCTAATCCAAGTATTTTGCAGAGTCTCCACAGTGACTGTGCCAGTCTACATTCCCACCGACAGTGGAAAAGTGTTCCTTTCTCCCCACAGCCTCGCCAGCATTTATTGCTGGTTAATTTTTGAGATAACAGCCAATCTTTGTGAATTGAGATACAGTCTTAGTGTTGTTTTCATCTGCATCTCTCAAATGACGAGTGATGCCGAACACTTCTTCATATGTGTCTTAGCTGATTTTACTTCTTCCTCTGAAGAATCCGTTCATTTCAGATGCCAATTTATGAATTGGGTCTTTAAGTTTGGGGGGGTTGATTTTTTTAAGCTCTTTGTATGTGCTAGATACTAGCCCTTTAACTGAGAAACTGCTGGTAAAAATTTTTCCCCAATTTGTTGGGTGTCTTTTTGCTTTGCCAATGGGATAGCCTATTTCTAACTCAGAAAAATGACTATCTTTGATTTGTCATCATGAAATTCTGCTTAAGCTTTGTACTATTACTTTTTGAGTCATGTTCTAACATTTCATTCATGTTTTAATTAAAAATTTAAATTAATTTTTATTATTTTTGCTTAATCTAGATAAAAATATTTATACAATTAGTTTGTAGAAAAGTAGAATTGGAAGCCAGGACTTGTTTTTCTCTACTTTCCTGTTTTCTCCTTATAAATATTTTAAATGGAATTTTTATATTTCTAGAGCTTGAATATCAAAATTAAACCATATTTATAATTAGTAAGCATATGTTGAACATATTCAATGAGTAAAATAATGCATTAGAGACTGAAAGTAGGAAAATGAACTACAAAGTCCCTGTTTTAGGAAATTTTTGAGAACCCATAATCTGAGAGGAATTATATACAAAATATAATGCAAGCTAAAGAAATACTGTTTCATGATGTGAAACTGAGAAATAGTCTTCAAACACATAATGATGGTCTCTATTCTACCCCTTGTCCCCTAAGACTTCTACCCCCTATAAACATAAGCTCTGTTTCCTTTATGTTTATTATCAAATATTTTCTTTCCCTTCTTTACTTTCCCTTACTGGCCCTTTTCCTTTTCCTTTTGCATGTTTTCTTCCTATTTCACATTACTTGGCATGTATTTTGACACTCATTTACACCTTGATACCTTCATTGTTTCACACAATGAAGAGAAAAATACTGTATTTATGTATTTGTGGTTTATTTATTTCTCTTAAGAGTATGTTCTTAAGGTACATCCATTTGAGTATAAATGACTCAAATTTATTATTATTATTATTATTTTTTTTTTGAGACAAGGTCTCACTTTTTAGTTCAGGCTGGCCCTGAGCTCAGCCTCAAACTCACATCACAGCAATCCTCCTGCCTCTGCCTCCCGAGTGCTGGGATTACAGGCGTGAGCCACCACGCCCGGCACTGTGGTATGTGGTACTGATTGTTGCTGGGCATGAGTCTCCATGCCCAGTATTGTATGTGGTTAACCGGAGAAAGAACCAGGGTCCTTGCACTTGCAAAACAGGTGCCGGAACCACTGAGCTAAATCCCCGGCCCTCACGTTTATTATTCTTTATAGCAGAGTAATTCTCCATTTTATATATTAAAAAAATCTTTATCCAGTCTCTTTTTGATAGACATTTGGGCTATTTCCAAGACTTAGCCATTATAAACATGGGTATATGTGTGTTGTGGTAAGATTCTTTTGTGTGTGTGTGTGTGTGTGTGTGTATTTAGCAGAGGAATAGTAGGATCAAATGGGACCTCGAGTCTTAGATTTTTAAGGAATTTCCACCCTGAAATCCATAGAAGTTGCACCAATGTACATTCCCACCAACAGTGGAGAAGGGTTCCTTCTTCCCCACAGCCCCCCCCCACATTTGTTGTTGGTTGATTTCATGATTATAGCCATTTGTGGAGTGAGATGAAATCTCAGTGTTGTTTTCATCTGCATCTCTCAAATGACCAGTGATGTTGAACAGATCATCATATGTTTCTTAGCTTCCTTTATTCTTCATGTGAAAAATTTCAGTTCATTTCAGATGCCCGTTTTGGAACTGGATTTTTAAATTTGAGGGGGGAGCTGATTGAGAAATCAGGGAATCAATTACTTTTACAATAGCATCCCCAAAATGAAACATCTAGGCATCAATCTAACAACAGAGGTGAAAGATCTCTATTCTGAAAACTACAGCATTCTGACAAAGGAAATGGGAGAGGCTTTCAGAAAATGGAAAAATGTCCCTTCTTTCCTGGGTAGGGATAATCAGTATAATCAAAATGGACATTCTGCAATAACTATTATATAGATTCAATGCAATCCGATTGAAATCCCAATAGCATATTTCACAGAGCTAAGAAAATAATCCAAAATTTCATGTGGAACCACAAGAGACCTAGAATAGCAAAAACAATGCTAGACAACAAGATCATGCCAGGAGTATCAAAATCACTAATTTGAAACCAGAGTACAAAGCCCCTGTGATAAAACAGCATGGTACTGGCCAAGAAATTGACTTGAGGATCAGTGAAACAGACCAGATGACCCAGAAACATCCCCAAATATAATAAGCCACCTCATCTTTGAGTCAAACACCCTCAATGGAGGAAAGATAGCCTCTTTAACAAATGGTGCTGGAAAAACTGGGTTTCAACTTGCCTATGATTAAAGCTCAATCTATCTCTTTTCCATGCATCAAACTAAAATCACAGTGGATCAGAGACCTAAATGTTAAAACAGAAACACCAAACCTGCTGGAAAGTAGGTAAAGTAGAATTCTTGAAGACACTGACATAGGGAAAGACTTTTATGAACAAAATTTCAACAGCACAGAAAATAGCAGGAGTCAATGACTAGAATCTCATCTTTCCAAAAAGCTTCTGCATAGCAAGAGAAACTACAAACAGTAAAAAGACAACTTACAATATGGGGAAAAATTTTTATCAGCTGTTTCTTAGAAAAGGACTATTGTCTAGAGTATATAAAAACTTAAAAATAAATTTCTTCTTACATAAGGCAAATGTGCTATTGAAGAATGTCACAGCTTGATTCTTACTGGCTGCCATCCCCATTCAGTGGGAAAAATACTTCCTTGGTCGTGTATAAAATCATGTACATGTACAAATTCTCAGTGATGAATATGATCACAATGTATACCTAAAATGTACCAAGCTCAATAAAGTAGAAAAAAAAATTTGTCAGAACTGTGACTTTTCTAGTGACTCATAAGTGATAGATGGTTGAATATACAATTGACTGAGAAACTAAAATGCCAGTTGCAAGCCAGTAAGAAACTGAACTGCAAACTTGATGCTACATCGTTCCCTCCCAGTGGAACCTTACTGTGGGCTGGAGACCCTCACTGGAAGAGGAAGTTTAATTGGCATCTTTGTGTCCTCACTTGACCTTTTGGGCTCTGTTTTATACTATTCTTTAGCTCTCAGCATGTAAGAAGCAAAAAGAAAGAAGAATGGAAATACAAAGGATATAAGACAATTCTTGCTGGTCTAGTGGAAACAGAACTTTGCACTATCTAGATTTGGAAACTGGATCTTTTAGAAGTTCCCTGCTGGGTTTCTCTTTCCTGGAGTTTCTACATTCTGGGTGGTCACTTGCAATGTCCTGCACAGTTTTTGATCTCTCTGGCAGTACACTCTGGCATAAGCTTTTTTTCAACTAAGATCCTTTCCTTCCTGCCCATCAGACAAGACATCAGTATTTTAACATCTTTCCTGCTATGTGGCCTGAGTGTAGGAAAACAATCACTTACTTACTCTATGTTTTGAAACATTAGGAATGGAGGCCAATTTGTAAATAGCAACACTCGAGAGGTGACTACTGCTGTCATCAGCCCACCTTCCTGTCATTCATCTTGGGTCAGAGAGTGTTTTATAGCCTCAGCTTTGGAAAACACAGAGCTAACATCCAGATGACCTCGTGAGGGGCTTGCTTTGGGTTTGGGATAAGAAAACAAGCACTTATCTCTGCTTCTTTGGGGTGTGAGGAAGATTCACCTCCAGTGACTGCATTCTCCAAGAACAGTGAGGGAGTCAGTAAACATGAGCCACAGCTCCCCTGGAGAAATGTGGAATGAGATTCCTTCAACTCTTGCTGCAATTTGCGTCAAACTATCAATGTATAGACCTTCTTTTTGTATGTTTATGCTTATGGGCATCTTATTTGAATAAGTATTGTTGATTCGATGACATTAAACTCATTGGCAACAACACTGTAACTCAAGCCTGAACAGCTGAATACACAAACAATTTTTCTGTCAGGTACTTCAGAGTCTTCTGAAAGTTAAAAAACATTTTAGCGCCTTGCTTGGGGCCATTTTAAGGGCAAAAATCACCAAAAATGCACAAATAAGAAAAATCTAACACTAAGAAAAATCTTTAAGTATAAGAGCTAAAATAAGACAGAGTTTCACCTTTCTCAACCTCAGCTGGCAAAATGTACACAGGGTAATTTAGTTTTTAACTGCTCCACACATGTCCTGTGTAACCATAAAATTGCCCTGAGTGCTGACTTGAGCACTATGAGTAAATTTGTGTAAGTAGACAAGTTTGCAAATGTAAGATCCATATAATGATGATGAGCAATAAATAATTTTAGTGATGTCATTTCTTTTTTTAAATTTATATATATATATATATATATATATATATATATATATATATATATATATATATAATGTTTTTTGAGACAGGGTCTTGCTTTGTGGTTCTGGCTGGCCCTGAGCTCAGCCTCAAACTCACATCACAGCAATCCTTCTGCCTCTGCCTCCTGAGTGCTGGGATTAGAGGCGTGAGCCACCATGCCCAGCACTGTGGTATGTGACACTGGTTGCTGCTGGGCGTGAGTCTCCATGCCCAGTATAGTATGTGGTTACCGGGGATTGAACCCGGGTCCTTGTGCTTGCAAGATAGGCGCCGGAACCACTGAGCTAAATCCCCGGCCCTTAATTTATATTTTTAATCTGGTTTAAACTTCTCAAATTTAGGAATGGGGCCTTGAAGCCACTCTCTTGGCAAAACTGAAGATCACAAATTTTTGTGGTGGTGTTTTTCTGATAAAGGGTCTCACACTGTAGTTCAGGCTGAACTTGAACCCACTATGTAGCCAAAGCTGGCTTTGAACTCTGGGTGATCCTCTTATTCCAACCTTCTGAATGCTGGAATTACAGGTGTGTTTCACCATGCTTGGCTAAAGATTATAATTAAGATCCTCATATTGGAATTTGACATCTGTTATAGTTCAGTATTTCATGGAAAAATTCTAATCTTGACTCAAAAATCACTTAAAGTGTAATACTCAGGGTTTGCTCTGCAAGAAACAACAAAAAATATCTGTATAATTTAAGTCAAAAATACATTTATCAGATGATAATAGGGAAAAAGACAGAATCTTGGGGAAAGCTAAAGGATTTGTGCTAAAAACAGGCAGGACTGAAGGAGAGTAGGCTGCAGCCAGGACCATGATCAACAGGACCACAAATAAGACCAGCATGATGCTCCTGCCTCAGCTGAACTGCTGCAGGTGCCCATGGTTTATTACTTCTGGATCTGATAGGTCGCCTGCCTCTAAAAGACATTTTTTTTTTCCCATCAGTAGCTCATAGGACAAAATCCAGAGCAGGAATCTCTGAATGAATGAACTAAATTATGATTTCTAAATCATGTATTCAAGTGTGACTATAAAATAAGGATTTGGCACTTGAGTTTCAGTAGCAGGAAAAAGGTTCTGTCTCCCATCAAGACTAGGACAATTAGAAATTTACCTTGTATAGAAAAAGGGTTGAGATATTTGGGATACAGAGAAAAAGAAATGATGGTGACAATTCATGCTTATAGATATTAATGCCTGAGAATCATCAGTGGCTTTCTCTTGATGTTAATTGGTAGATAGATTATAGCCCTTAAAAGGGCTTCACTGTCTGCTTTCTGCTCTCTTCAGGCTCATTTGGACCTCTTCTCCTGTTGTCTGAGTTCCCCAACAAGGGATTGAGCAGATATGATAATCCTGCTGTTCTTTATGTCACTTCTTGTGTTTAATCTCTTAGGCCTCAGAATAAACACCATTGCCATAAGGAAGCTTTCTCTAACACCAAAAGTTTTGTCAGGTTCTTTTAAGTGTTTGAGTTGTTATCATAATTTCATGTGATTCTTCCACAAGGCATCAATTCCACAATAACACGAAAATATCTGTTTGTTAATCATTATATGATCAGCCCCTTATAACATTAGAGATCACTGAAACTTCCTGTTAAATAAATGATAGTAACTAAACAAATGAAGTGACAGTTGACCTTACTCAGACTATGGAAGTGCAAACTAGTGGATAGATTTAAAAAGTGAATGTTACCTGCCCTCTTTCATGGTTCTGAGTTTCCCAGTCTTGACCTGGTTGCTGTCACTAATTGAGGTGAGGGAAGATATCCTCTGTGTTGTAGGACATTTGGCCATATCCTTTCCTTCTATTCAATAAGTGTCAGAAACATCAGCTTGAGTAGGTATCTCTGACAATTAAGTGACTTCAGACATTGGCAAATATGTTGGAGTGCTTTAGCTGGGAAGCACTGCTGTCACTATCATATCTCAGTCAATTAAATCAAGAAGAACATTAAATTTGTTTAAGTGTATTACAGAAGAGAATGTATGAAGAATTCGCACAGTAATAGAAATTCAGTGATACATTTCATTATTTAATAGACAAGGATCTGGTCCGAAATGTTCATTCAGACTTTGTTACTACCACAAAAATAACTGTTCAAGTCCACAAATATCTTCATTCCAACCTTATAGACAGTCACTCAATTTAATAGTTAATGGAGAAGTGTTTTATACAAATATCCTATGTACACTTATCTAAATAAACAGTATTTCTTAGGATATTATGTTAATTCCAAGGTCCTTTTTGAGGGTTAAATGGCTAATAATTTGCTAGTCACTAAGCTGTAGATTGGAGGCCATGATAGAAATCTCTAAGATGATTTCCATTACCCCACATTG
This sequence comes from Petromus typicus, assembly GCA_004026965.1. Classification (NCBI taxonomy): domain Eukaryota; kingdom Metazoa; phylum Chordata; class Mammalia; order Rodentia; family Petromuridae; genus Petromus; species Petromus typicus. The sequence continues at coordinate 11,933 of PVIR01009167.1, read as the reverse complement.
ATTTATACTGTCAAAACACCAATCAGACTTCCTTGAAAATGGAACAAACAACTCAGAGTTCTCTGGGTGTCCTGTTTCTGTTAGTGAATTTGGGAATGATATAATAAAGGATATAGTGTATGGAAAAAATCATCACATGTAAGATACTACTATTGTTAAAATATCTTTTTGCTCATTCTCACCAAGCATTGTAATGTAGTCATGGTGTGACATATATTTCTCTGGATATTTTATATGAATGGACAACATTTGATTTTAATAAAGAGCCAATCACTGCTTCTTACTGTGAGGTATCATATATACTTTACATTGAGCATCAAGGAAGTACTGTCTTGAAATATTAGCCTATTTTGTGTCAGTCATTATGATATTAAATTACTATAAAAAGGAGCTATATCTTGTCTTACAAAGGAAAACAAAAAGAATTACCATGATTACCCAGTGGAGACAGGTAAAACCTAGAAGTATTTTAATTTTTGTTCTATGTTCTTCCCATTCCTAGAAGTACTTCTTTCCAAGGGCAGCCTTTTCTCACTGAAATAACAAAAGCAACAATGCTGGCAACATTGCTTTATTACATCTAATGCATTCAGGAAGTTTATGCTTCCAGCAAAAAGTTAGAGAGGTACAAAGTTTGTGCCACCATCTGAACATATCTAATTATACTAACAAGGAGGAGGTGTTATACATCATAAATCTTAATCTTTGTGTTGATTGGCCACAGGCCATTTGAGGAAAACTTAGAAATGCGTGTGCATTTAGATACTAAATTTGAACTTGTACACTGAATTTAAAGTGTAGAGATTTCAAACGGGTGAATTAAAAGAGTCACCTTGAAAACAAGGAGAATCTCAGGTCTCCAAACTGTAGATGAAGAAAGAGGTCTCAGAAAATTTCACAAGGGACTATAATACAACGTAAATGTGGAGAGAGCCATGTTTTGGCAAATATTTTACCTTCTTAATAGGCCAGTTCTTATCAAAATTTTCCACAAGTTACAAAAAAGACCTGTGCCAATATGTTCTTCTCAAATGGGACAAGCTGAACAAAATCTTTAACCCCTTGTCATCAAAATAAACTGACAAAGCTTTCAGTCATCCTGGGTGAAGCAGTGCATTCTTCACTTCAAGCACAACATACCCAGTTTCAGAAAGGATGATCCACAGGTGCCATTTGCGCTGCTGCTGGAAGGCAGCTCTGGGTTCCCAGCTTTTCACCAGGACTCAGGTTTGAATGATGTTGCTATAATCATTGCTGCTCAAATCAATTGAGTATCATATTGTGGACATTGAAATCATGAGTCAGTGTTATGAGGAAACCAAAGAGATATAGAAAATAGTTCTTTATCGCTGTTAAATAAAAGAACATTGTGTTTGTTTTGATAGCAAATGACAGAAAATTCACTCTAATTAAGCTACACAGACTGCGTTATTCTAACTTAATTGACTGGTTGAGCAAGAGAAAAAGCCAATTATGTAAAGCAGTGGAACTGATAGTTATAAAAACAGAATCAACTTGCTCATTAAATAGTATCATTAAATAGGCTTCTTTTCACTGTTACGAGTCATTTGTAAAACAAAAGACAATGATATAGAGTGGAACATCCGAGAGAAGAAAAGGACCAGTCAAGCAATAAAGTGATGCTTGTTCTCCTGAGATCCAGCTAACCAAACATCTCTTGCTTTGGAACTGCACTGGCAGTGAGGACGTTTAATTCATGTCAGGAAAAAGGGAAAAAACAAGTGCCCATGTGGAAATCTACCCGGAAAGCTCTTGTGTCTTTTTGAGACAACTCTGTGAACTAGGATAACCTTTATTGTTAAGGTAAACTGAGCCGGTGAACAAAAGCAATAATATTATCAAGCTTCTTCTCTGAGCTAAACTCCTGGTAGATGACTTATACATGTTGTTAAATTTTATCCTAACAAATACAACTAAGTAAACATCATTATCCAAATTTTACAGATTAGGAAGGTAAAGGTCAAAAGGTTAAAAGGCTTACCTATGATCGACTCTTAAGTAATAGAGTAAGGACAATACTGGATCTAACTGTGCTGCCTAAATAGATATAAATATTGGGAGAAGGGGACAAATATGAGTATATATATATATATATATATATATATATATAGTTATATAACATAGTATGTATATATATATATATATATATATACTAGTATATATTATATATACTATATACGCCATACTATATATAGTATACATATATGGTTAGATTATATATATTTATATATGTAACTATATATATATATTTATATGGTTAGATAATAGATGCAATTGACATTGTACTATATAAAAGCTTTACAGCATAATGTACACATATCATTAAATGCTCATGTGAGGACAGATGAACACTGGTAGCTCTAATTGCCCATATGATCTTTTTCTACCTTTGCCTTTTGTTTCTTTGAGTTTTCAAAATAGGAACAGTTTGTCACCAAATAATGTTTAAAACTATTTGAGATTGTTGGCTTAGAGTAACTCTCAAGCTTCAGAACAAGGCAAGGCCAAAGGAAAACACACCCCAGGAGAGAGAACAGGTTCCAAAAGCTGGGAAAAGGTCTCGGGAGGTTGAACATGCTTCTCCAGCCATGGCAGTGTACTGGAATAGCGAGGAAAAGGGTGTCTATGATTCATCTGCTTTGTTTGACATCATTTTTTTTGGTTGGGGGGACAGGGTCTTGCTTTGTAGTAGTTCAGGCTGGCCCTGAGCTCAGCCTCCAACTCACATCACAGCAATCCTCCTGCCTCTGCCTCCCGAGTGCTGGGATGACAGGAGTGAGCCACCACGCCCGGCACTGTGGTATGTGGTACTGATTGCTGCTGGGCATGAGTCTCCATGCCCAGTATTGTATGTGGTTAACTGGAGAGAGAACCAGGGTCCTTGCGCTTGCAAGACAGGCGCCAGAACCACTGAGCTAAATCCTCTGCCCTTTTCAGCATCATTTATACAAACACAGGGCAGTTTAGTGAAAAAGAACTTGCTCTACCCTTCTTGTCTTTCTCTGCCAAAGTTTTGAATAACTTGGGCCCTGAGTCAAACACCCTATTGGAAAGTACGTGGGCATAGTCCCCGATTGTGCATAGCAGGGTTTATGAATGAGTGCCTCTACAGTGATACTTTATAAAACCTTAGAAGCCAGCTCTTTGCATTACAATCATTGAGGCGCTTTACTTTTCCAAAAGCAAGTAGCCTGTTTACTCTTCCCTGGGCTAAGCTGCTAGGTGGCTCGTGCATATTATTAAATTGTATCTGTTTTTCACTTGCTCTTCTAGGACAGTGTCACCAGCCTGACTAGCTTCCTCTCTTCGTCTCTGTGGCTTTCATACTGTGTCTAGAACACCACATACTTTTTTCTGTGGCTTGAAAGCCAAATATTATGAGTCAAGTGTATTTTCAATAGAAATATCAGGAAAATATTATTTCTAATGATACACAAAAGCAAGCAGATTCAAAGCCTATTTTATGGGACTCTCAAATCCAGATCTCAGAAAAAGGAAAATCAAAGTGCAGCTGAATGCAGTAGGAAGGACATTCCTGATTTCCAATGGGAAAAAATTAAGGGCATTTCTTGTCACATCTCATGTTTTTTAATGAATGCCTCCAGAGGAAGTTATCAGGACTTATAGTCATACTTCAGTGTCTTAACATTTGTGTTAAACGCAGAGCTACTAATTGTCTGTGCATTGCGATGCACTTTTTCAGATGTAACATCCCATTCCTTTCTTCCTGCTCTGCTGAGTTTGCATGTTGTTACCAGCTGTGTCTACATGTAGCCCTCCCATCAGAGCACGAGAGGGTCAACTACGCTTCTGTGTTCTGCAACACAAGGCAGCTTCCGTGATATATGAAGCCTCAGAGTCCAGGGTCTTACCATCACATATGAGAGTCAAAGTCAGTGCTAATGTGCACACGAACAGTTATAAATCATTGACTCATGCTCGGTGTGTGGCCAGTCTGTGTCACCACAGTTCATAGATGGCTAACAGGTTGGGAATGAGGATGTCAGGAATTATTTAGAAGGAAATTATGGTTGTACTGGGCATTCAGATATAGTATGGGAATGGGTAGTAAGGGCTTGAAATAGGGGGAGTACAAAAGAGATAACAAACTAACTTTGTTCTGTGAACTTTCCCAAAGTTCAAATCTGAATAATATTTTAAGTAGCACATCACAGTGAGAAATCCAAAGCCATAAGTCTTCAGTTATAAGAGCATAAAAGTACTCTGATAATTATGTTCCTATCACCTTGAATACTACTTTTCATAGAGAAGAGGGCTAAAATATTTCATCAGTGAATGACCACTAAAGTAACAGAAGTGAAATAAAATAATATTGAAGTACTAGGGGGAAAGTATGCTGTCAGTTTATTGGTTGAATGTGGCAGATACTCAGGAGGCTGAGACAGGAGACTAGCCTGGGCAACCTAGCACAGGACTTTCTCAGATACTAACTAGCTAAATGAGTAAGTACACAAAGTGGTTGGTGGCATAGCTCAATGATATATCACTTCTGCTTCAATCTCCAGTGTACCCCTATAATTGTTTCTTTAGCTTTCTTCCTTTTCTTTTCCATTCAAAAAATTATTGTCTTTTTGCGTTGTATAATCGAGCTTCTATTTGCCTTTCCAAATGTTTTCATACTTATTTTTCTATAAGTAGCTCACACTACTACCAAGCATATTACCAGTTACTTGTATCTTATCCATGATTTGTGTTTTAATTTAAATATTCACTTTTTATCTTATTGTCTCCCCTGATTGCCACATGTATAAATCCCAGCCTACTCATTAAGACTCGGCTCAATTCTAACATCACAAAATATTTCCTAATCTCTGATATTCAGAAGTCTTTCCTTTCTCTGAAATACCTTAGCAATGTACATAGATTTATCTTTGTAATATATTAAATATAATATTGTAATATTTTTGTAATATTTTGTAATATTTGTAATATTTTAAATATAATATTTACATTTTTATGTTACTTTTATAAATGCTTGTTTCATCTGCTCTTAAACTTTGTACTCTTTAAAGATGGGTTTGATTCATGAAGGGGTCAAAGTTAATATTTTGCCCTGAAAATTATTTGAGGAGAAATTAAAAGCTCTGGTGGAATTTTAATTAAGCAACTGGAGTAAGTTTGAAAATAGTTTTCAAATATGTATAGCAATTTATAATAAGAGAATAGAATTATTATAATAAGAGAATTAAAAAATGAAAGATAAGTCTAGCCTTCACATTTGGTATAATAAAAAAAAATTACTGTGACAGTAGTTATTTCGAATATTCTATATTCCTACAGAGATATCCAACACCATATAGAATAGGGGTGAAATCCAGATCAATATCGGCACTAGAAAGCAGGGCAACGTGCCACCACCTGTAAGAAACTATAAACACTGCCACTGTACTAGAAACTTGTCATTTTGCTTTACCTGTTAAAATAATGTATTAGGTCTTTCTATGTTTATATATATTTGAATACATATATTCAGGTATGCACATATGTACATATGTGTATGTGTATCCACATGTATAGATGTCTATCTCCATGTATGTATATCTGGATGAGATAGAATTATAGATAGAAAGATAGCAAGAGAGAAGGAGAAGAGAGAGACAGAGAGGAAAGAGAGAACGCTGCTGTTATCAGACTTAGCTCACGTGATCAATTATGGAGGACCAAAACTCCATCATCTGTCACCGCAAGCCAGAGAACAGGAGAACCAGCAATACGAATTAATTTGAGTGCACAGTCTGGTGGTGATAATGGGCTGAATGCTGAGATGAGGCACAGAATCTGAAGGACTAGAAGCCAGGAGATTTGATGTCTAAGAGCAAAAGAAGGTCAATACTCCAGTTCAAAAAGAAAGAAAACTCACTTTCCTCTGCCATTTTGCTTGATCCTGGATCAAATGTGGACACTCATCCACATTTAATGTATACATGCATTTCTACTCAGTCTGTTTATTCAAATGCTAATTTCTTTTGGAAATACACTTAGAAATTTTATTAGAGATCTGAAATTTATTAGCCTAATGAATATTGATGCATAAAATTAATGAAATTAATGGAGAGATAGAGGGAGGATTTATTGTAAAGAATTATCTCATGTCTTATGGAGGCTAGCAAGTCCAAGATCTGCAGGCCGAGCTGGCAAGCTTGAAATTCAGGTAAGATTTAATGTTGCACTCAGTAGTTTAACATACTCAGCAGAGATTAGCAAGGTAAAAACTCAGACAGAAGTTCATCTTTAGGCAGAATTCCTTCTCTAAAGCTTGCAGCTGATTGGATGAGACTCTCTCATATTATGAAGGATAATCCACTTTGTGTAGACTCAGAAAATTATAAATGGCAATCACATCTGAATCAAGTTCAACCACAGCAACATTTAAACTAGCATTTGACCAAAGCAACTGGTAGCATAGCTTGGGCATGTTAATGCATAAAGTTAAACATCACTGATAGATACTATTAGATTAGTGGATATGGTCATGCTAGAAGACTTACATGACCTTGGCACTTTCAAAAATGAGTGAGAGCTGAACTTGAGCCCTTGAAATGCACTGCAGGTAAAGGGTAAATGTTAGAGGTGAAAACATAGTGAGAGTTGGGAAGCAGACTGTCTAGCCAGCAGTGACTTGCAGAGCTGGGACCACAGCAATACATAAATATCTTAAAATATGCTATTGGAACTGCACCAACTCAGAGCATAGAACTAGACTGCAAGAGACCATTTGGGAAGGAATTCTATTTTTATGACAAACATATCAATATTTGTTTCACTTAGTCATACTTAGAATCACTATCTGTGATTCTTCAGCATATATCTGAAGTTTCACAGTAAATATGTTGAGTCTTGTTAAGCACTGTGGAAAACCCTAGACAAAATCATTCAAGGAAGTACATCCAGATTCAGACCAAAAGAATGTGAACTCTACAACTAGATACCTCTTTGGAGACAGCATGTGGAGGTACAGTGGGGAGAGAGTGCAAAAATCACAGCTTAGAGATTTGGCACAGTGATGCTTATGAGGTGTCAAAGGGCCTTGACTTCTGATTTTAGATCATTTGGGTTGCATCTCCTGTTAAAAATAATTTTAAGAAATAAACAACACAACAACATTGAAATAGACATCTCAGCAAGAATAGCAGCAATATAAAACAACAACAGACCATCCTGGGCATCAGTAGAGCTAAGTTGCTACATTATTGATATTACTCATTTTTACCCTCAGGATTCTGTTTGAATAACAGCTTATCCAACACTCTATTTCTATGTTCTACAAGGCTTAGGCTGCTTAGCCTCAGTGCTTGTCTAACCTTGGCTCTGATTCTACTTTCCTTTCTGATGCAGTAATGCTGCTGACCTTGTCTTAGACTCGCAGTTCCTAGATATTATTCAGACAGCATGTGATTTTTGGTGGGAGAGTGGTAATACTGCATGTGGTCTTAGGTGGTATGGGAACAAAAGAATGGACCGAGGGAATTGTTTTTCTTCATTACTTTAAAGTTCCTTTGGAGAGAAAGTAACACTGATTGAATTTGAGAGTGCACTGGATGACAAGTTACACATGTTCCCTGATCACTGATATAAAAATAAATGTAGTGTCATCCAGAATATACATGTGCAGATATTTTAATGAGATTATATTAAGACCGGTTACACCAAGGCCTCAGTAATCAAGTTAGAAGTATGAGATGGAAGAAAACAATCCAGAGCAAGGACAAAACAGGCCACTAACTTACTCAGAAGCTGGTGCCAGTGAGAGCAGGATAGTCATTTGTGAAAGACACATTCAGTGGAGGATTTCAGACCTAGGTCAAGTTTCTAAGAGTGTAGGAGGCAATCAGTGGCAGTGAGACAGCATGTAGTTTATAAGGCCGATTCACAGCACACAGCATGCAGTATTCAAAGTTGTCCTCATGGATAATGGAATCTTTATGCACAGTTTACAGAATTTGGTTGAGAGGAGAAGGGAGATAGTGGAGGTTCAGCTAACCTGGGTTCAAGGCAGATTTTCATTCCTTAAGGCGAATGGGCTGGTCAGACAAGAGCTGTTCCCTGGGCTTGAAGTCGAGTGGTGAGAAATCATCTAGAATCTTAAGTTCCCAGGAGAGACCTGATAACTAGAATTCACCATCGGGGCAAGAAGATCTGAGTTCAAGACCTATTAGATGCAAAATGTAAGGCTTGTGATGTACTCAGTGCTCCAGTCTGGAAAGCATCAGGATCCATAGAATTCAAAGATAAATCTTCCTGAGAGGTTGCTGTTGGAGGAGAGTAAAAGGAAAAGGAAGTCGTGACTGACAATGATGGGAGGGAAGAGGAGACAGAGTTCAGGAAGCTCTTAGGTAAAGACAAGTGTGTAACAGACTTCCCCTCACCTTAAAAGTGCACAATTTGTACAAACTAAGCAATTGAAGAATTGCTTTAGATATTCTCTTGATTTATTATTTAAAATAAAAGATTCTTTCCTACAAATGCAAACCAAAGTTGTAGCCTTTTTCTCAGTTTTGTAGTGTTTTTAAGCACAAAATTAGGAGATAGGATAAAATAAACACTGTTTTTGAGCAGATGTTTTGGGCCTGCCTGGGAACATTTGATATATATGGGGGTCTAATCTAAGACCCATTTCAAGAATAATATTATTATTGGACCAAATGTTCTGATGATTTACACCTAACATTGCCCTTAACTCTGACTAAAAGCCAAATTTTCGAAACAAAAAGAAACCTAGTGTAATTTCCTGGTTGTGAGCAACTTTGTAGTGGTCACAGGGAAATGAGTCCAAGAGCCATGAGAGCTTTCCCATCATGTCATCAGATGTTTCTGGGTTGCTACACTCCAGCTCTGACTTTTAAAGTCAGCAGTCAGTTTCCCATGTTTACTGCTAGTCCATTTATGATAAGTACCCAAGTGAAAAGAATGAATCATGTATCTCTCTTCATAAATCTTTTCTGCATTTGCAGTCATGCTCAGAAGTTGAGCAAGCTACATTTGGAAAATGTTAAACAACTCACAGTTTTTCTCATGAGTTCCCTCATTTTGTTTTGCCTGGAGGTTTGGTGTAGTCTCCTGAAATTCTGCACTTTGTTGAACATGCTTTCTGTATTATGACTTCTTGTAGGGAATAGGAAAAGGGAAAGTTACTAGAACCTCTTCGTTAAGTTTTAGTCTCCTATAAGCCACAGCAGCACAAGATGAATCATTTAACATATAGACAGAAGAGGTAGAAAAATGACTTAGAGAAGAAGCTGAGTTTTGGGCCTGATCAGTGCTGCTCTGGGCAGCAGAGACCCAAGACCTGAATTTGCCACACCTTCATTTAGTACATTGGGAGTAACAAATGTATTAGGTCACACAAAGCATAAGGTTTGGCACATCAAGAGTAACAAATGCAAAAGATCACTCAAAGGGCAGCAATTTACAATATATCCTAGAACAATGAAGAGCTCCTGTTGATTAGCAATTTGCCCATTCCCAGGTGTCTTCAGTTGGTCAGGCCTCCCCTGGAGCATCACAGCATCATTGGGCCATTGAGATCTTTGCTGTGATTGGAGGTAAAAATGGAGTTATGTCTCCATATGTCGTAGCTGGCTGGTAGGGAGGAAAACTAGGCCTACTCATAGTTTTAATCATTGAATTATTTTTTCCAAAATTGCATAGGTTTGCTTTTAACAGCTTCTCTTTGGTTTTCTCTCTAAATGCATTGTCTGATGACAAGATTTGCTTCTTGAGAGCTTCTGCAGCCACCGCTGTATTCCATTTTCACATCCTACTTATAGGCTCAAAGTCACTGGACGGATTCTTTGGTGTGAAAAATCTGAATGCTGTATTCAGACTGATCTATTCCAGTAGCCAACATTAATTTTAGTTACATGAGCAAATATCAAATGGGAAAATAAAACTTTTACATTAAAAACAACATAAAACCAAATTTCAAGCTTCTTTTTTTGTCCTACTTACTGAATTATCTGTAGTATTACATCTGGCTTCTATTATGTAACAAATTAAGAATTAAATGTGTCATATTATCACCTTTACCTTCAAATTAATTAAATATAAGAAATTATTCTGGGCCGAGGACTTAGCTCAGTGGTTCTGGCTCCTGTCATGCAAGCGCAAGGACCCTGTTTCGATCCCCGGTAACCACATGACCATACTGGACGTGGAGACTCACGCCCAGCAGCAACCAGTACAATACACCACAGTGCCGGGTGTGGAGGCTCCCTCCTGTAATCCCAGCACTTTTGAGGCAGAGGCAGGAGGATTGCTGTGATGTGAGTTTGAGGCTGAGCTCAAGGCCAGCCTGAACTACAAAGTGAGACCCTGTCTCAGAAAACCTTAAAAAAAAAATTATTCTTGCTAGAAAAAGTTCTATATATCATTTTTTTTCTTTTTTTTTTAAATTATCTTTATTGGTACATTAAATATACACATCATGATTGCACTCCATAATGGGGATTTGTACCAGTATAAGACACAACTTAATTCTCATTTTTTCCCATAGCCCCACCCACCCTCCCACCCCCCCATATATATAAAATTTGTTTCCTTACTTTTATATATCATTTTTTTAACCAAGTACCATACTCTAAGGAAAATAATTTTTAGATAAAGACAAATTCCTACTGTTAATTAGCTTCTGAATAGAAAGCTCTTTTCAAGAAAGCTTCCTTCAAGATGGTTCTAAGTGCACTTTTAGGTGAAAGTCTAAAGAAGTTGTCAATTAAAGAAAAAATGAGATAAGCTGGTGAAAAGATTGAAAGAGTCAAATACAGGCAAATTTCAATGTCTGGATAATGTAATGGGGATGCCATTCATGGCTCTATATTAGGAAAAATCGATTTAAAATAAATGTATATTTCATTCATATTTGCTTATTTTTTCTGTCACATGGTTATTGAAGTTTCAGGGTGGTTTTGAAAGTATGGTACTATCAATTGGTCAAGTATTTTTTTCCCTATACTTATTTTTCTTGTAATTATTTTCTTAGCAGAATCTTGGGAAAAATAAAATAACAATTTGATTGATTTGACGTCTTTGTCAATTTAAGGTGAGTTTTATTATGTTATTTTGTTTATGAATTTTGAGTTAAATTTAGTACCTTGGTCATTACATTTGCTTTTAAATAATTATCTTATTCTCAGAGCTTCTGATGTTGTCATGGTAGTCAATTCTTTTTAAAAATTATTTTTAGACATTATTTTGCTTTGTACTTCAGGCACCTGGAAGCACAAATGTGTTCTACCCCATTCAGTTTCTCAATTAACTTTTCTTTCCACCATTAATTCTTTTTATTTATTTATTTTTGAGACAGGGTCTTGCTTTGTAGTTCAGGCTGGCCCTGAGCTCAGCATTGAACTCACAGCAATCCTCCTGCCTCTGCCTCTCAAGTGCTGGAATTACAAGTGTGAACCACCATAATTGGCACTATAGTATGTGGTACTGATTGCTGGTGGGTGTGAGTCTTCTTTAAGGGTGTTTTGTAATAGACTAGCAGGGAAGATTTTTATACTTACCTAAAATATTTCAAAACAATTTTCTTAGTTTCAAATGAGACCTGAAGTTTTCAGTTATACCCAATTTAGCAATGTATAATCTAAGAAAAGACTAACCTTAAAGATTAAACAGACTTATCATTTTTTATGGCAGAGTAGTACTCCATTCTGTAGAAGAACCATAGCTTTTTTATCCAGTCTCCAGTTGATGAAATAAATAGGTCACAGATAGGTACATATCGCATCTTTTCTCTGGTATGAGAAAATGAAGATGTAAATGAGTCCTAGCATTGTATGTTATATATTGTGAAATAGAAAATGCTCAATGTAAAATAAGGTGAAAGGGGACAATGTTGAGATTGTAACAAAAAAGTAAGGAAACAAATTTTATGTATATGGGGGGGTGGT
>PVIR01009166.1:0-54142 GCA_004026965.1 Petromus typicus | reverse complement strand
GGTGAAAGGGGACAATGTTGAGATTGTAACAAAAAAGTAAGGAAACAAATTTTATATATATGGGGGGATGGTAGGGTGGGTGGGGCTATGGGAAAAAATGAGAATTAAGTTGTGTCTTATACTGGTACAAATCCCCATTATGGAGTGCAATCATGATGTGTATATTTAATGTACCAATAAAGATAATTTAAAAAAAAAAGGGTGAGAACAAGAATGAATGAGGAAACGAATCTTCTTAACATCTTTATATCTTTTTAAATAGTCAGTAATTTCAGTCAGTTAACAGAGATCAGTATATTATATTTATTAATACCAAAGAAAAAATTCCCCAGTTCAATGTCATTTGATTGCGTTATTAATAAACTTTTATAAATTGAATTTGTTTTGTGTGAAAGTGAGCTGCGTCAGGACATTCCTGATTTTTCCAGAATTCTTTTCTTGAAGGAAGTTTCTGCAATATTGTTATGGACACATAAACTACAATTTCATTTTTTGTATATTTGATTTTAGATGTTTGTGGTACATAATGGTTGCAATCCTTGTGAGGAGCTGATACATGTGTATATGCAATGTGTCTCACATTTTCTGTTACCAAAGGCTGTAGATCACATATGATGTTAGGATTTGCCTTCCTTACCCCAAAAAAGAGATTACTACTGCCTCTGCTGCTTGAAAGCAAATGAATCAAGCTTTTCACTTCCCAAACCATTCTTCTTTTTTAGAAGAGTATGCAATTTAAATTTGCTTCCAAGAATATAAAATCAAATCATTTAAGAAGAAGAAAACAATCCAAGGAAAAAAGTCTAAAGAAAGCCATGTGTCATTAATTCAGTTATAAATTATTAGCCGAGAGCAGTTTCTCAGCATTTGTATTTGATGAACAAAAATTGATTGCTTCAAGGGCATTTCAATCCTTTTGATGTTCCCATCTTTTGCCCACCACAAATCTGAATCCTTAACAGAATGATTATAGCATTATAGTAATCCTGAGAGCCAATACTAAAGGATTTGCAAGAGCAATGAAGATCAATAGTTGGAAAAAAGAATGTCTTTTTGAATTGACAGTGCTGTCTCGCCTGATCGTGAACCTGAACAAAATAAGTAGAGTCTAAGTACACAAGCAATCGTGCAGACCCAGCCGCGCCACTGTGATGAACCGGTTCTTGGCATGCCTGAATAGGCCTGAGCACTGAATATTTCTAAAGGATTAAACCCCTACTAATGGCAACCCAAAGATATTTTGCAAACAATCAGCCTCTCCTAAACTAGTTAAGATAATACATTATGGGTCTTGGTTTGGTATTCAAAAGACTGGGTCCAGCCATAGGTCCAACATTTGCTTTTGCGTAGTTTAAGATATGGGAAATTGGATTAGCAGTAACATTGTCTTAATGGGCATCTCTTTCAGACCACTTTGAAAGTGAGAATTCCTGCAGCATTTTGGGACAGACTGGAAAGAACTATATCCTGAACATATAATGCAGTAGATAACCCAATAGCCAGAGTTGTGCAAAGACACAATTACTGCATCTATGGGATTTCCAAGTTGTAACATTATTTAATACCTCAAAAGACAGAAAAAGACAGCTGACTGTTGAAGTCTCCTTGAACAATTCAAGGATTAGCATATAATTATACATAAAGGGGAGTCAGGACAGGGCAGCTCTCACTCCACAGTAGGGGCATTGTTAACAGGCGTCAATGGACTCGGTGAAAGTGTGAAGGTATCTTAACATTGTCTGAGGCCCTGCATGATTTAACATTGATGTATATATTTTCCAGTTCTTTGTTTCCTCAACAAGAGGCCGGCTTAGTCCACTAGAAAAAGGAGTTAGGAGGCTTCAGATGGCACACATCTGGAGAACATCCCATGGAATATTGTGAATGGCTAAGTAATCTCTCTCAGTGCCAAGACAAGGAGCGAAAATTTATTGTTTAACAGACTACAGAACCTGCCATTGATTCTAACATACAAACTTTGAACTGAAAAATTTGAAAAAAACAAAATACACAACAGCACTTAAGGGAAGGAAAACAACACAAGTGTTCAGGCTGTCTTTCGGAGATGAAAAAGTTCTTCTCAGACAGAGCTCTTTGCTGCAGCCCCATGTGGAGCAGCCTTATGGACCATTCCACGGCTGCAGTGGCGCCGATCCCCACATTTCTGGCAACTTAAAGGAGGAACTCAAAGTTAAAGCATGTAAAAGTCATGATCACCAAGAGTTTGCTGGAGCCAACTTGCGCATTTTCTTTGGAGACTGTGCATGGTATCACATGATCCTTCAAGTTAACTTTTTTCTCGAGCTGTTTAAAAAGTTTTGTAGCTGTTCTTGTCTAAATGAGTCTGAAAGAAGGAAAAGCAGGAGCTAACATAAATAATAGCTGCCTGGAAAGGGGGCAGCAAAATTGATAGCCCTACAAATGGCAGCCACCTGTACCAGGAAAACTCAAAGAAAGAGAATAAGTATTTGAAGAGAAAGAATAATTGGAGATGTGACAGCAAAGAATAGAAATCACTCCCCAGAAAGTGTTTAAAAAGCTCTTCTCTCTCCTACTTAATCACTGTTCTTTTAAGCCCATAAATTAAAATGCGATGCATATGTTATATGCATTATGGGTATGAATACTCATGTAATCTAAGGCATCTTAACTCTGCACAGCTTGTTCTCATACTGCCAGACTCAACCTTGTGATGGACTGGTCTGCATCACATTCTTTTATGGTTTTATTGAATTGTTATACTGATAGATTATTACTTAAAACCCTGTTATTAGTGCATAATCAAACTCTTGATCTATCATTCTTTCCTAAGGGACTAAAGGATATTCTAAATGTGAAGGAAAAATAAATAAAACACTTGTAGGGGATTTATTTTCTAGAATGTAAATCGCACAAATTGATGGAGAGTTCACTAATACTTTTGTGGTATTCAAATAAAAGTTTTAAAGGAGTCTCAGTGAAAAAATGATATTGTTTCTTACCTATAATTGCAGAAAGAATGAAAAATATTTAACTTTCTCTTCGATAAGATAATAATTCAATGTAACCAATATGACAAAAATCTAATTATAGTAGAGAAACAAAGATAGATAAAGCACTTCAAGGGCTTTGCAATCTAGGAGGGGCATCTTTATGCATCAAAATGTGTTTGTGGTATAAAATAAAAATATAGTTAATTTTCCTCAGTACTACCAGTTCCTAGTGCAGAGCTCTACAGACAGAATTCTCTCCTTGATAAGAGTTACAGAGTTGGTACTGACCTCCTTTTGCTCAGACCTAAGTGTATACTATTGAGAAGAGTGACAGTGTGCCACAAAGGAGACCTCAGGACAGGACTGGTCACCAACAACAAGGAGTGATCACAGGGGTGGAGCTTTCAACCCAACCCACCACATTCCAAGAAGAACAGGAAGCAATTTGCAATTCAGCCCTATAAATGCATTGAATAAATTTGTGGTCAGCAAACACATCTAGAGGTGTCAGCTTCACATGTACACTCTCTGCAGACATAACTTGCCCAAGCCATTCATTCCACTTGGTTTTTCTTATATTTTTCATAATAAACAGGTAAAAGCAAATAAAGTAATTTTATGAGTTTTATAAGACATTCTAGCAAATTATGGAATCTAAGGAAGGTGCTGTGGGAAGCCCACTGTACAGCTGGTCAGTCAGAAGTACTAATGGCTGTGTTGGGAAGCTGAAGTCAGGACAGTCTTGTGGGAATGAGCCCTTTAACTGATGGAAGCTGACAGTATATAGTGTCAGAATTAAATTGAATTGTACACTACTCATTTGGTTTCCACAGAGAAAGGGAGAATGGCATGGTGTGGTCAAAAGCCATGCAGTTTGATATCAGAAATGTTACGAGTAGAGAAAGTTTTCTTTTAGTGTCATTAATACAACTGTTCTACTATAACCTAGAAGCTGATCTCATTGACAGCAAGAAAAAAATCTTTCCTCTTCCAAAAGAGAATTGACACCACGTATAAGTTAAAGAGCTGTGGGTGATGAAGGCAGGAAGAGAACACAGGGAAGCAGGCAGCCTCAGCCTTCCCTAGGACAATGCACCAAGAATGTGTTCCCGTGGAATACTCACCCCAAAAGAATTCTCTGTAGAAAGAAGCTTCCATGGTCAGTTTTGTTAGGAATTACTATAGCGTTGAATAATCTGATGTTTATTGTTGTACGGTCTCTTCTGAAAAATCCATTCATTGAATTAAAGAGCCTGACTTTTTAAAATTTGAGTTGTGCATACCATATTAGAGCCCAGAACCCCTTTATTAATTTTATAATTTGTTACCCCATTGCCATTCTGAAAACAAGAGTTTAAGGAACAACTTGGGGGATTTCTACTATCAACCACACTCAGGGGATGGATTCTAGGTTTGACCAAAACAGGGATTTCTTGGCACAGAGTTTCAATTTCAATTGATATCAGAATTATACTCAGTTTATTTCTTATATATGATCTGGAACAAATCATTTTAAATATTTGTCATGGAGCTTGGGGCACCTTTCAAAAATTGTTAATCAAGTACCATTTCTTACATATAGCACAAGTATAAAATTAGGTAAATTCCAAATTTTTGTAACTAATATAGATGAAATGCTCTGTACTCTAAGTGTCAACTGAGAATAACTTTGAAACACATGGAAATCAAGTTGTACTGCCCCAAAGCTAAACAGAAACAGAAACAGAAAGCCGGTGTAAATGGTAGGTCTGTGGATGAATGTTAATGGACTTATGTTCTTGATTTGAGATTATCACTGATAAGAACCAGAAGTCTTGGTTGCAACTAGATACCTAAAATAAAAACAGAAAGTTATGTTGATGTGGAATGCTGCATGTAACTGAAAGGCAGAAATGAATTGGAAATCCCAAGACATAAAGAAAGCTGGAGGTAAGTTTTCTACAAATCCTTCTAAATCACCTCTTGCTTCTGACTGTTTTCTGCTTCATTTGTTTCTCCCTTTGACTGTGAGTTTTCTCTACTTGTATGTATCCAAGGCCCAAGCTGGTGGTCTCATGGCTCCCAAGCATATATGATACATGCTTGTAGTTCTAGCTGTATGCAATAACTAAAGGTCTCAGTTCTAGCGCTAAATTGTTGAAAGACTCTGATTGGTTCACTTTAGGTCATGTGTCTTGAAAACCCTGTCTAAAGACATAGGTAGAAGTATATAAAGATGATCTCCAAGAGCTCACTCTATAAAGCCAATGGAACAATTTCCAAAAGAATCAGAGATAGCCCGTGGATTAAAGGACTACAATGTACCTACTGCAGATGTCATACTTGTGGGTTAGCAATTTGATATAGGAAGATTGGCAAATGCCATTATTAGCACTGATAATGGAAAAGCCTGAAGAGCAAATAAATAGTAACAGCAAAATGCAGTGGTTTGTGGGATATTACTATTGCGCTTCACACATAATATAACCAAATATTTTCCCCTTATGCCTGATATATGAACTAATTTTTCAGTAAGGGAAACACTATTAAGATAATCTCTCTGATATGTTAGGACTTAATTGCAAACATTTCCTGAAACACCATTTTAAGTTGTACATGCAATAACTCAACTAATCCAACAGCCTTATGATAATGTATTACTTTCATCTCCACTTTTTAAATGTTACAATTGAGGCTTGAAGAAGCTAAGTAAACTTTCAAATGTCACACAGCTAGAAAATGGCAAAGCCAGATTTTCAACAAATAGAGTCACACTGAAAATTTCAGTGTAATCAGTCTGTCGAAGCCAGCTTCCAGGAGAGAGGTACCCTGGGCCCACGTAGAGCTGTAGTCACATAAGTCCACACATATCCTCACCGGCCTACCTCGTGAGATAAAATAAATATACTCAAACTAAAAAATACATTTTAAATCATTACAATGACAAAAACTACAACACACAAAAGTTCATCAGCAACTCAAAAGACAAAAACATTATTGTCTCTAAAGCTGATGAAACACACATGCTTTTCACCCTGTGTAGAAAGACACTCAATGCACAGATTCTAGGAATTAATTTTTTTCTGTTAGTTCTTAAGAACTGAAGAAGAATTAAAAGTTTTTGTTGGGGTAAAAGCTTTCCAACAAGGTTTTGTTCACTGAAGTTAAAGGACAGTTAATTTTTAAATACGTGCACTTAAAAACACCGTTTGATCTGCCAACAAGTCAACCAAGAATTTTCAGTAAAATGGAAAAAGTTTTAAAATCTGGAAGTGATATAAGATTGCCCTGAAAAATAAAATGTTTCAGTTGCATGATAGAAGCTTGGTGCCAGGTCCCATCGGTACTGTAGGATGCAGAGATTTCCCAAACTGGGAGCATGTGGTCCGGGCATCATTAATACACCACTCAGCCCTGGTGCTACACTAGGCTTTCAGTGACTAGCCATCAGTAGACACCTGAGTATTAGTTTCAGTTTATCACTACTTGGAAATCAAAAAAGTCCTCATAATCCCAGTGTGGTACTGGTAAACTTTTCTGTGTCTTTCAAGGTCAGTGATGTCATTGTTGTTACCCAAAGACACACTTTCAAGTTACTTGGATAGGGCCACCAAGAATGGCCTCAGAATGCTTCCAAACAGCATGTATGTTGTCAGTGAACAGAAAGACTTTGAGAGACATTTACCTTCTCTTAGAGGTACAGTCTTATGCACAGAGTAGCAGGGCAACAGTTGCAACCATAGGGAATGGGAAAATGAGTTGACAGTTTCAGAGATGCTAGGACTGGAAAGAAACCTAAGGAAAGTCCTGCAGAGCTGAACAAAATCGTTTGGTGGAAGCAAAAATATTGAATGTGATCATCACTGCACTTCTGAAGGGAAGAACCTGAGTGGAATTTAAAGGAGAAGAATGCACAGTGAGAAAGCCTGGAAATACACTTCTCCTCCTCTCCGGTCCTTACCAAGGAGCCTGAGCATCACCTGCAGACCATATCGAGAAGCTCTCCTTCAAGACAAGGAGCATCAGTCACCAGCAACTCAAGAGAGCACCTCAAAGATTCATCGAGTACTAATTATCCACAGCCTGACTACAAAAATTAATATATAAAGTTAGCCTTGTTTATTTAAATACTCCCATAATTGGATGTGTCTTACCAGTTCTCAAAGATATGAATGCAAAATATTCCACTCAGCACACCCAGTGGAGTGTACTTTTCTTTCCTCGAATGGTGTGGGAAGCCCCAGAGGATCTCATCCTGCCTCAAGCCCAGCATCGTTTAGCACCATTTGTCATTCAGCTGAGGATGTGTGAAATTGTTAGTTAACACAGCTCTCTTTGACAGTCTGGCAGATTAAAAAATTCAGCTTCTACTGTTTTGCAGTATGTGTTCTTTGTATAAATTAATATCTTATAACTGAAGTCAAAACCACAGCTAATATTGATCTTTCCATATAATTAGGCAAAGGTCCATTAATTGTTCAGGAGCTTCATGTTGCAGCTTTGGCCAGATCAGACCCACATTAACTATCTCCACATCTCCCTCTCCTTTGCACCCTTCCTTTCTTCTAAAGGATTCTTGAGTCTCTCTTGAAGTGCTTTCTCATGTTACTCCCTTTGACACTCGTCTTCTTTCCTTTCGTTTGTTTGTTTTCTCCTTTTAGTGTTAGGATCTGTTTTAATGAATACCTCAGCCTAGATTTGTGTTAAACAGACAGTTCACAAAGTACAGTGCTACCACTTCATTGTGTTTTCTTAGAATCATTTGATACATTTTATCATTTTGTTTGTGTTTTTCTAGCATCGACTTTCTGTCCTTCCAGTACAGCCTTGAAGATTCCAGGTTCTTCACCATGAGGAGGCTGCAGAAAGTTCCCGGATGCTCACCCTCCAGAAAGCTGCCTTCCTGCTAGGAAAGGAAAATAGCTTGATCTGCTTCCCTTACCATGCCTTTCTCATGTTCTTATAGACCATGGTGGATGCTCTCCAAATTAGTGTCAAAATTAGTCCAGAATCACCTGATAGAAACTGGTCTAAAAGAATCACTACTGGAAAACTGAATGTGGAGGAGAGGAAAGAATTTCATACTTCCTAGAAAAAAATGAACATTCTCTACCAACAGAAAGCACAATCCATTAGCATTCCACACAGGCTGTGCAAGGCTTTCAAATCAGAAGGCTGGTCTGGTCTTCCCTCTCTCCCCCTGCACACACGTCCCAGGGGCGCTTCCACACACACGGCTGGCACAGCATCTGGGATTTTATCGCCACTGCAGAGAATGGATCTGGCTGGACCCACTTCTGGTTATTCCAAATTTTTCTTATGATTGAGTGGCTTGATATGCATTAACTCACACGATTTTCTTTGTAGTTGGTTTCTGCAGATATTTGCTCTTTCGACACATTTGTATTACAAAGAGGAACATATGGCCCCCCAAAAACCATTTCTATATGTATAGGTTCCAGAGATTTCATATCTTTTTGTTTCTAATTTAGCTTGTTTTTTACAAAAGGCTTCTTTCTTTCTTTTTTTTTTTTAACACTTTAAAGATGGCTTTTCTATAAGGACCATATACAGTCATACTTAAAATTCCTTAAGGTCAGTAGTGTTTTAGTGTGTGTATTTTTCTTAAGTGATAAATATTGATCTTTCAGGAGGCTAAACAAACAAGAAACATACACCAAAAAAGAATTCCCATGGTATAAAAATATAGAGGGCTCTCTTTTTATTCTGTAGGATGGCTACACATTTTCTGATATTTCTGCTAACTCCCACTCAGATTCACACAGGCTATCTCTACTATCACAACTGAAATCTTTGACTCTCAAAGGACTTTCTTCTTAGACAACTGGAGTGTGGAGAGAAATGTGGATGGTGTACACAAACGGGGAAAGCAAAAAAAAAAAATTGGTTAGGCCTCAGATGTTATGTTTCTGTTAAGGTATACTGATCAATAGTAGCAGATCTGATGCATGATTGTTGTCTTGGTTACTTTCCTCATTGCTAAGACACAACACTGAACACCAACAAAGTAAAGGATAAAAAGTTTTTGGTGGCTCACAGTTTTTAGTCTGTGGCTAGCAGGCTCCAAGGCAGAAAAAGCATGCATGGTAGAGGAAAAGCTACTCACCTCACAGCAGCCAGCAGCAGAAAGGAAAGTCCAGGGAGGGAGATATATGGTTCTGAGTCTTGCCCCCACTGACCCTCTTTTCATACCAAACACCACCTCCTATCAGCACATTCAGTTCTGGTTCTTCAGTGGATTCATCCATAGTTTTCCCACTATCCAATCACTTTCCAAAAGCCCACCTCTGAATACAGGAGCCTTTTGGAGGACCCTCTAGATCTAAATCAAAACAATGACATTGTTGTAATTGCTAAGCAAGCACTCAATGATCTAAAGATTATTTCTACCTATAAAAGTTATTGTTACTGTAGGTAGTTATCATAAGATACTTTTAATGATGCTTAAGGCAAAAATTTACCTGAAGATTCTTCAACCCAATAGTTTGCTTGTATAAAGCCAAGGTAATGATACAGCTCTATTTCACAGACTAATATGGGAGCAAAATAAATGAAGTGCGTGAGCTCCAATGTCTTTGTGTCCAGCTCCTGACCCTGGTTCTGTCACTCATTATCGGGTAGATGTTCTAGCTTGTTTACATGCACCTCCAGCTCCTCATGCTTTTTGAATGGTAGCTGGATCTAGAGTGTGTGGCTGATTCATGCTGAAATGCTCAGCCCAAGGATACTAGGAGTCATGGAGTCAGTGCTATGCATCTTAACTAGTCTGGATAAGATAAAAGGAGCCAAGAGTGTTCTTCTGTCAACATCCTTTGTGTTTGCTGTCTTCTGCCACCGTGAACTGTTGCCTCTGCCATTTGCCACCCTGCCTTGGAATCAGCAAATTATGAGGTGAAACCTCTATGAACTTTGAGGATTGGGTATTTTGTCCCAACAACTTGAGAGAAGGGACTAACAGAAATCTGGCAGCAGAGAAGTGAAATTGTTACTGTGACTCTACCTGACTTTGTGGCTCAAGAGCTGGAACTGGCTGGTGGGAAAGGAATGATTAAGAAAGGTTTAGAAAGTGTCTGTTAACCATACAGCCAATACTAAATATTTGTTTTGTGCCTCATACAATTCTGTGACATAAACACTACCTGTATGTGCATATTATATAGCTAAAAAGTTGAGAGAAAGGAAATACAAAATACTGGTCAAGCTTTTGACCTAGTAACAAGATTGCTGAGTTTAAAACCTAGATTATTTTCTTATTATACAATCATTCATCTTTTCAAGTTGCTATTTTTGTAAATGTATTACTACTTCTTGTAACAGAATCAGGTCTTGATAAGCTATCCTTTCATGGATCAGCTGCTGTAAAATTTAATAAACAAAGTGAGAAGCAAAAAGTACTGTCCTTATTTGTCTTCAACAAAACTGTGATATTAGTATAAGAAATAAAATCACTAACTATTCTGAAAACAAAAAAGAAAGAAAGAAATGTTGGGAAAGCTGGCTGAAGAAGTAGAGCTGGAATTTGATAATTTAAAAAAGAACACATATGGCGAGGGATTTAGCTCAATGGTTCCATGCCTGTGTTGCAAGCGCAAGGGCCCGAGTTCAACAATGTTGGGTATGGAGACATTGGGTATGGAGACTCACGCCCAGCAGCAATCAGTACCACATATCACAGTGCCGGGCATGGTGGCTCATGCCTAAAATCCCAGCACGTGGGAGGCAGGGGCAGAAGGATTGCTGTGAGTTTGAAGCTGAGTTCAGGGTCAGCCTGAACTACAAAGCAAGACCTTGTCTCAAAAAAAAAAGACACAGAGCTTATGTATATAGGGCATGAGGGTCATATGGAGGGTAGGGGAATGGGAAGAAAAATGAGAATCAAGATATATCATGTACAGGTATAAGTTCTCAATGATGAAGGTGATCATAATGTATATATAAAATGTACCAAGAAAGTCAATTTTTAAAAATAGAAGTAGAGCTGGAATACTTAGGGTCTTCTGTATGGAAAGTGTTAATCAATGACCAAAAAACCAGAAAGTCAGTAAAGACTAGGCTCAGAAGACTTCTACTGGGAAGTAGGTCTACACTGGCTTCTGGACTTCAGACAAAGTTTGTCCAGAGACTTTGCCTGAGCCTGAGATTTAGGGTGGCAAACTAAATTAATCTGGCAGAAGAAATTTCAAGGCAGTCAAATGTTGAAATGGTGGCACTGATACTGTTGAGAGCATTTAGTCAGATCTATTTTGACAATCAAGAGCAAAGAGAACAGCAGAATGATTTAAAATATTATGCATTTAGTCATCAAGGAAGCTCCAGTAAAGTTACATCCTGAAAAGACAGAGCATAGGAGAACTTGATTGCTAAGAAGAAACAAGGGAATAGAAAAGATGGCCTGAGGACATCGTAAGAAACAGAAAGACTCCACCGTTTGAAGTCTCAGAGTGGCGAAGATGAAAGAATTTGCCTTGAGAAAGAGTCCCAGAGCACCACACTTTCAAATGGCAATGTGCCTCAGATTTCCAGGAAGCTGGAAGTGGAACTGTGGAATTTAATGTTTGCCTTGTTGGATTTTGGACATGCTTTGGTCTTATTTCTTTGTATCCCCTCTACTTGTAATAGAAATGTCTATCTCATGCTATTGAATGTTGGAAGTGTTTAACTTTCTTTTCATTTATACAGGGGCTTATATTTGAGTTTGCCTTAAATTCCAGGATACTTTGGACTAGGACTGAAACTGTTAGAACTTCGGCCACTCTTGGAGATGGACTAAATGCTTTTTGTGTAAAAGCCTACACACAAGCCTTGGGGGGGGGGATTGCGGGGTTAAAATATTATGGCATGTGTTTAGATGTCCTCCAAAGCTTCATGCTTCTTCAAAAGTAACTGGTTCTAGAGTCTGTAAATGATTCACTCTGCAATGCTAGGCTGGAGGGCACTAGGATTAAGGGTATGAGTACTACTCACTCTGAGTAGTCTGGATATGATAAAAGGGACAGAAAGATATTGTTAAGGTCTCTTGTTTTCTTTGCTACCATTGTTTGTCCTCTGTTTGCTTTTCTTGCCTTGGAGCCAGCCAACTGTGCACTGAAACCTCTATGATCTATGAGCTAAATAACCTTCCCCCCTCCCCTTAATTTTGAGTGCTGGGTATTTTGTTTCAGCACCTAGAGAAAAGTAATTTTTTAAAAATGAAATCTTTATTGGTACATTACATATACACATCATGATTGCACTCAACAATGATAATTTGTACCAATATATGACACAACTTAATTCTCATTTTTTCCCATAGCCCTACCCACCCTACCACCCCCTCCCCTATACACATAAACTTTGTTTCCTTTCTTTTTTGCTATAATCTCATTATTTTCCCCCTTCACCCTATTTAGCTTTGAGTATTTTCTATTTCACAATATATAACATATATTCTAGAACTCATTTACATCTCCATTTTCTCATACCAGAGAAAAGATATGATATTTACACATCTGTGACCTATTTATTTCACTTATGAGGATACCCTGAAGGTACATCCATTTAAGTATAAATGATTCAACCTTACCATTTTTTATGGCAGAGTAATATTCCCTTCTGTAGAAGAATCACAACTTTTTTATCCAGTCTCCAGTTGATGGACACTTGGGTTGTTTCCAAGATGTAGCAATCACAAACTGAGCTGCTATAAACGTGGGTGCACATATGTCACTGTGATATGAATCTTTTAATTCTCTTGTGTATATACCTAGCAGAGTGATGGCTGGATCAAATGGAACCTAGAGAAAAGTAATTTTTTTTTTAAAAAAAATGGCCTTGGTCAAGTGACTTTGTCAAGAGTATTGGATAATACTGTTTAGTATTATCAATTTCTATTAACAGTATTTTGAGTCATTCCCTGCTGTTAAGTAAGCACTTATACTGTTTTAATCAGGGCAAATAATGTTACTTAGCATAAAAAAGAACCCCAAAATGTCAGTGGGATTCATATACACACAATTTCTTATTCATTTCACAGATTAGAATGTGGAAAGAGTTCTACCCATCTCTGGCCTTGGGACCCATCATTGAATCTTTTGAAGCCAGTCTATAATAGAATAGCTTAGGAAAGTGCAGAAGATTTAAGGAATAAGTTTAAAAGTAGCCTATTTTACTTCTACCACATTTAAGTATCCCAGCTACAGCTCTACCTTGATATAAAGCAATTAAAAGTGTAAATTTAAATTAAAGTGTAAATTAAAGTGTAATCCTCTTACTCCATTCCAGAAAGGAGAAAGGAACAGGGGTTCTGGAGCACAACAAGTTTCTCAGTAACAAGACTTCTTATTCTTACTAATCCCCCTGACACAAAGAGTATTCATGTTATTAGAACCAAAGAACAAAATTGAAGCAGACTTTCTAAACATTATCATAAGAACCTATCAGCTCACACTTTCTGAGTCATTGCTATGTGCCAGAGGTAGAATGGAAGACCTCCTTCTAAATGTTTTGAGGTAGGTTCTATTATTCATTTTATAGATGGCATAATAGAGATGTAGCTGTAGCCCAGCTCCCTATTATAACATTGACTGAAAGCTGGAAACTGAATATTTCTCATACTATTTATGTATTGAAATATACTTGCTTGGTACTACAACCCAGTAGTTTGCCCCTAGGCCTGAGCGTGGAAATTCTTCCCAAGCAGGATCTTTGAGTTTTGCACTCACACTGCCTCCATGAGGTAGCTTAATACCTTGCTGCTCAAATGTCACAATACAAAAACATGGCAGATGGCTTTCATCCTACAGTCTCTATTCAGTGTCCCCAAGTCTTGTCCTTCAACAAAGCTTAAAAGGACAACGCTGAGTCACAACTGCGTGAGTCCAAGAGCACAGCCTCCTGAAGCACACAGACAGACTTGAGGCTTCATCTTTCTTCCCTCTGATTGGGTGGTCAGCTACTTTAATAAGGTAGTAGAAGTATCTACCTTAAGCAACTGCATTCTCAGCTTCTCGGAGTGACGATATAAAAGAGATCCAAGGCTTGGGCCGGGGAGTTAGCTCAGTGGTTCCGGCGCCTGTCTTGCAAGCGCAAGGGCCGGGGTTCAATTCCCCGGTCACCACATAACAATACTGGGTGTGGAGACCCACACCCAGCAGCAACCAGTGCCACATACCACAGTGCCGGGCGTGGTGGCTCACGCCTGTAATCCCAGCACTCGGGAGGCAGAGGCAGGAGGATTGCTATGATGTGAGTTTGAGGCTGAGCTCAGCGCCAGCCTGAACCACAAAAGTGAGACCCTGTCTCAAAAAACCTTAAAAAAAAAAAAAGAGAGAGATCGAAGGCTTGATTCAGTGTACTCAAAAAATGGTGATGTTTTAATCTCCCTACAAGAGGCAGAATTAAAAATATCCACCTATTGTCAAGATCTCGATCCTCTAGTTATTTCAAACAAATCTAATCTACTACTGCTGTGCAGGGATTTTTGTAGATAAAGTTAAATTCTCAAGTCGGTTGATCTTAAGCAGTGGAGATTTTGGTGAGCCTGATACAGTCAAATGAGCACATTAAAAGCAGAGTTTTCTCTGGATAGTGGTAGAAGAGGAAGTCAGAAAGGTGAAGTATGAACTAAGCTGTTGCTGGTTTGAAGATGGAGGGAGCAGTCTGCTGAGGAGCGAAGGCAGACTAGGAGCAGTCAGAGGACCTTGTCTGCAGCACTAACACTAGGAACCTCAGTCTGGAAACCACAAGGAATGAGGTTGGCCAACAACCTGAGCTCATTCAGTGAACTTAGAAGCAGATTTCCCCTAGATCTTGCAGTGAAGGGCTCAACCTGTCCAATACTTCGATTATAGAGGCTGAGTAGAGAATGAGGCTATGCCTGCCTAGCTTTCTCTCCTACAGATGTGTGACAAAATAAAGAGTCATTGCTTTGAGTTGCAACATTTGTGATAATTTATTATACACTAATAGAAAATGATTACATTCCCCGACCTATCCTGCAATACCTTAATTTATTTCTAATTTCAACTTCTGAGTAGATAAATATTTGAGTGTTTAGAGATAATTAGAGGAGGTGACTATAGATTCACTTGGGCTCCCAAGTAAAATTCATATGTTGAAACTAATTCCTAATGTGAGTGTCCTAGGACCTGAGGAGGTAAGTCTTAGGGTGACCTTTCTGTCAGAGGCAACGATGAGAAAAATTCTGCCAGCACCTTGACCTGGACTTCCCAACCAACTAGACCTACAGAGAAAGTGAAAAGTGGACTTTCGTTTGTAAGAAATCCATCTACAGGGTATCTCTTACACCAGACCAAACGACCTAAAACACATGGCTTCACTGAGCAACTTAGATTCCATAGATGACAATTTTTGCAAGTAAAAAAAGGCAAGCTAAATACTCTGACCTCCAGCCTGTATCAAGAGGAAACTCACCAGAGTAAACTACAGATTCATGGGCTCCCCGCTGTGTGTCTCAGGAGTATGTATCAGTGTCACATATCTCCATTTTGGACTAGAAAAAGAAAATCTTGCTCTTCTTTTTGATCACGTGTGCAGCAACTAACTTGACTGAGCGGAATTTTCATCCAGTTCTACTACCTTTTTAAGGATACAGGTTCCATGTACATCTCACATTTTTTCCTTTCAAATAGCTATTTATAGCATTAACTGACCCTTAGCTAGACATATCTCTTTATCCTAAGAAGATACTTACAAAGAACATCATCCAAACTGTATTTACCAAGAAGGGGGAGGGATGTGGGGAGGGGTAGGGAGACAGAGCACAAGAAAGAGCAGAAGAAAATCTATCAAAATTTTTAAGCATGGCTATTTTTAAAGTTTAGATGATTAGGGGTCGGGGATTCAGCCAGTGGTGCTGCATGCCTATTTGGTAAGCACAGGTCCTAAGTTCAGTCTCCAGTACCACAAAAATATAAATAATAAAGTCTAGACAATGGGACTATTGAAATTTCTTAATTTTGTCTCTATATTTAAAATTCTACAATAAATATGAATTTCTGGATCAAAAGAAATTATTCAAAAAAGAGAGAAACTTTCATACTAGTAAATAAAGCAAAGTTATTAATGAGCTCAGAAACATTTTCTGGGTTTTGGACAATAATTTGAGTCAGTCACTTGGACCTCTGCACAATTTACACAGATTCATCCTGCTCTAGTAGATGAATAATCCACGCACTTGAATTAGAAGGCCCATATTCAAGTGCTGAATGTTTCACGTAAATGTGAAGCCTTCAAAAAATCACATCACTTTCCTCTTGGTTTCTTATTTATAAAATACAGATTGGAATGTCTGCCTAGTCTCCTTCATGGGAATTCTTGCAAGGCTCAACAAGATCTGTATAAAACGGGTTTGTGAACTGTCTGTTATTTTGTACTTGTTGGACATTGCTGGTTCAATTATTATTATTATTATTATATACTCCCCCTTCCAAAACTGCTTATGAATCACTGGTGAGTGGTGATTTTCCTCACCTCAATCATTAATACCATAAAATATATTTCTGATATATATATATATATATATATATATATATATATATATATATATATGGATTGTTATTACAAAAACAATCCTAGGCTTGGGTCGGGGATTTAGCTCAGTGATTCTGGCTTCTGCCTTGCAAGTGCAAAGGCCCAGGTTCAATCGGTAACCACGTAAAACGATGCCGGGCATGGAGACTCACGCCCACCCACAATCAGTACCACATACCACAGTGGTGGGCATGATGGCTCACACCTGTAATCCCAGCACTCAAGAGGCAGAAGCAGGAGGATTTCTGAGTTCAAGTCTGGGTTCACACCCAGCCTGAACTACAAAGTGAGATCCTGTCCCAAAAAAAAAAAAAAAAAAAAAAAAAAAAAAAAAAAAAAAAAAAAAAAAAAAAAAAAAAAAAAAAAAAAAAAAAAAAAAAAAAAAAAAAATCCTAGACTCAAATATTCAATGTGCAAGATGTGATTGAAAAATACTGTGAATATTTAAATTTTAAAGATTTATTATAGGAAAGACACATTGTTATTTATTAATCTCTCCTCAAAATACTCCAGCTCCCTATAACACATTTATTCCATTCTTGTCACTTTTCAAAGCAGTGCTGGAAGTCCTTCTCAGTGAGTGTCTTTAGTTGGGCTAATGTGGCTGTCTCGGTGTCCTGGGTGGATTCACAACATTAACCTTTCATGGTCAGTTTGATATTGGGGAAGAAGCAGTGAATAAGTGGCTGATAACAAATTGTAACGTTTTTAAGAGCCTGTGTTTTTTTGGCCAGCACCCAGCAGCAGCCTCTGTCGTATTTTTATCACACCTCATGAAGGCAGAACAAAAGAGAACTTCCAGAACTGCTTCAGAAATTAGAAGAGCAATGGGATAAGTGTGTCTGTGGAGACAAGGAGAACTTGAGCAGCATCCATGACATGGTAACTAGCTCTAAAAAGCAAACATTTACTGTATAATTTGATCATTCTTCATATGCTCTCAGTGTCAAATGTGTTCAATAAGATCAGGGACAGGTATTTTTCTACCATTTCAAAACCAACCCAAAGATTATCTCAGATTATGTAAAGAAGATGATTTTACAGGTCCAGACCTTTGGAAGGAACACTGACCATGAGACCTGCCCTGCATCGAGATCCTACTAAATATTTCCCCTCACTCATTTCTTTTTTCATTTATTACATTTCCAAGATATTTGCCTATTTTAAGAACATATAAAATTGTTCAATGCATAGAAAAGCATGAATTAATTTTTGCTAAGAGACAAATGTCTGATAAGGCGGTGATGTCCCCACTCATCCCCCCATAACAGACTGACAAGCATGAATGGCTGATTAGAGAGCTTCCTGCTCCACCAGCCAGGGTGAAGTGTCAGAAGGCCGGTCTTGACCTTTAAAAGCTCTCTGCATAAAAGTCATGCTTATTTCTCACCTCCACCAACCTCAAAGGGCTGACTCTAAAATGATCCGCCATTGCTATTCGATCCCAGCCCCCACTCACAATTCATTCTCACCCATATTCTATTTCTTGGTTGTGTCTAACACTCACCTTCTCTGTCTCTGTCTCTGTCTCTCTCTCTCTCTGTCTCTGTCCCTGTCTGTCTTTGTCCCTCTCTCTCTTTTTCACACATAGACACACACACACATGTGCACACATGTGCAACTGCATACTGCCAATGCGGATAATCTTAGCTGTAAATTTTGAAACAAATTGTAATGCTTAGGGGACTGATACATTAGGAATATTTTTCAACAGAAATTCAATTCAAATTATTTTTTCTCTAGTAGGAGATACAACTGACATTCGTTGACAGCACCAATAAGTTCCCAGCTACCTCACATACCAGAAGAATAGGCAGCATGTTAGTGGGCTAGTTTTGCTCAGATTAAAACAACGGTTAAGGAGGCTCCAGGCCTTGGAGCTCTGGTTCAAACCACCAGCCTTGGAGTCAGAGCCCGTGTTTAAATCCTCAGCCCCATCAATAGCCAGCAAAAGTTTCACATTCTAAACCATCAATTTGTTTGGTCTGTACCATGCAGAAGATAACAGTACCCAACTCAGAGGAGTGAGGTACAGACCCAAGAAGATACCATGTAGAAAGTCCTTGGCACAGACTTGAAA
This sequence comes from Petromus typicus, assembly GCA_004026965.1. Lineage (NCBI taxonomy): Eukaryota > Metazoa > Chordata > Mammalia > Rodentia > Petromuridae > Petromus > Petromus typicus. The sequence goes on along the minus strand of PVIR01009166.1, from coordinate 35,560 downwards.
TAAATATTTGATAAGGCTTATCATCACTATTATATACTAGATGGTGAGAGTAAAAAACCCAAGTTTCTTCCTTCATTAAGATTCTAGGGTAAAATGACCATAGCATGTTAACATCATTTCCCCTCAAAATCTCTATTTACTTCAAGTATCTTTATCCAGAAAATGCAGTGTGAGTTCCTTTCTCCACTCTCCTGAGGACTTCAGGTAGCTTTTGAATGGAACACACAGTTGTTCCCTTTGCTGAGGCACCAAATAAGACAGATGAATTTGCCCCCTGTCCCTCTTGGAGCACATAAAAGCAGAAAGAGTGATGCAGCTCAGGAAATTGTTCAGTACTTTCTCACTCCTCTCTTCACCCAAACTCTCTCCCTCTGAAAGTGGACTCATGCTCAAAAAATCAGTCAGATCTGAGACAAAGAGGGGGGTTGGACTGACAGAACAATACACAGACACTTCATAAGTCTGTGTTCAAATCACCTTGAAAAGCCTCTCCCAATTGCCCAGTCCTGGTCCTGTGGAGAAGCTGGCTTTTATACACAGCATCTGGGTCAACCCCCAGGGGCAGGTGATCTCCTCCCAAGGGCTGGGTGGCTGCCCCATGAGGACAATGTCCCAGGCCCAAGGTTCCAGCTTACAGGCAAGCCACAGAGAGGAGGCACTTTCTTGTAGTATGAGATAAATGGATAACGGTCGGACTGAAAAAGAAGCTATTCAGATGTTCTTGGTTCTTTTTTTCCTTTTCTCCATTGCTGTTTGCCATGCAAAGGGTGAGATGCTTGTTCTATTTCTTTTTGTGCACTGAAGGGTATTAAGGTTTTATAGAGAGGAGGAGATGGATTGGTCTGTTTGAAGTGCTTGCTTTGCTATTATTGCTCAAAGGAAGAAATCAGTTCCGCATTAAACTGAGGCCCTTGTGGTAACCTGGGAGGCCAGAGGGATGTCGTGTTTCCACTTTCTGATCTCAACACACACAGCTAAGAGAAAGTCATGGGGTTCCGTAGGCCTGTCCAGAGCCACTTGCGAATTAGTGGCTATTACTGGATCAACACTACCCAGCTGTTGTTTGTTGTCAGTGGGTATAATAAGACACTCTTGTCCCTGGTGGGGTAATCAGAGAGTGGGGGAAATGCCTCAGTCAGACTGCATATTACACAAACACTGAGGTGATCTCTCAGACCTTAGAGTCTGCAGCTTTTACTCAAACTTACTCAGTTCTTGTGTAATGAGAAATTAGGAAGGCTGTTTTAGGCATGTACTTGACCACTCAGGGAAAAGGGAAGGTCAGTCCTCCACTGGCTTCCTCACCATCATCCCCGAGAGCTGTGTTCTCCTTGCTGCAGCTGCACATGCTCTGTTCTAAGATGTGAAATTTCTTTTCCCTGTTATCTCGCGTGCTCCCAAGCCATCCCTGAAAGCTCTCTGGCTACACCCTTCACATTCCCAAAGTTGACATTGTCATTATGGCCATTTTGCTGTTTATGTTTGTCCCTGGGCTCATAGCTTCTATGGAAGTCTAGGTTTTCCCAAAGCAGAAGCAGAAGCCCACTACCTTGCCACATGCCCACAGCTTTACCCCTCATAAGGTTATATGGTGTCATCTTCCTGGCTACTGACACAAGTAACCCAGGATAAGTAGTTTAAAATTCTCCAAACCTATCTGTCCATCTACCCAGTAGAGATAATATAGTTTTGGAGAAGAGCAAACGTCGAGACACAGGATGACTTTCCAGGCTTGCTACAGGCCTTATTCCGGTTGTGGACTGCCAGGGTGATGGTTAATTCTGTGTTCTCTCCACAGTATAGTTCTTCACATGCAGAACATTAAGTGCCATTAAAGACAGTTAACCAAATCTCTGATATTCCCATGCTCAGTTGCCTTTCTTAAAACTATGATTTCAGAAAGAGAGGAATAAGGTACATAAAGGTGGGTTAAAGGAAAATAACATTGCCTCACACTTCACTCTCTTAAAGCGTTTTATTCATTGGTGACATCTTAAATAAGGAACAATGTGTCCTTTAGAACCCTCACCTATTGAGAAGAAGAGAGATGGGATCTGATGCCACTTCCTTATTTTTCCTTCAGGATAACTCACAGTCCATCCAGTGCTGGTAGGAGATGACTTCAGGGACAGCAAGCCAAATTCTATCAGAGGAGCTGGAAAATAGGACGTTTTCGTTTCCTCTCTGGGCATCAACAGCATATTTTATAGTGAGCTACAGATGCTAAATTATTCGAATCCTTCTTCAGATGTTCCTAATTTACATTGTCTGTGGCAAATAAAAAGATAAGTACAATCCATATTGCAAATGCATCCTGTGACAATAAATCTGCAGCCTTCATTCTCTGAGTCTCCTGTACCTCATGGAATTTATATTGCAGCCATAATAATGTCAGAACTACACTATGAATATCTTTCTGCTAATTATGCCCAGTTTTTAAAACAGTACCCATTTATGAAGACAGTATTATGGTATTCTTGATTATACCCTAAATAATTCTGTAAACATAAAACATGCCGAATAATATTGGAATTCCACTAAAGAACTGCAATAAAAATAAAACTATCACATATATTCCAACCTTTTTTTCCTTTTCACAAAGAATGCTTTTGATGGGATGCAACATTCTTTAAAACTCCAGAATTTAAAACGACATGAATATTAATTCTGACTTCATGAAAACCTAGGATCAGAAATTATAGAATTTCAAAGAACAATCTCAAGGTAATAATTATCACATCATATTCATTATAATAAATAACATTTATTAAATGATGAGCTAATTACATCCGAGGTACTATGCACCCAAATTGTGAAGGCAATGCATTTATCACCCTCTGCTGACTTTGCAGAGAAGGGATTCTTCTTTTCCCCCTTTCTTGGTTGAGAATCCTAACTTAAAAGAATGTGTTACTCTGTTCATGTAAAACAGTGAAATTAGAAGACCACGGTCTTAAAGTCATATTCAAGCCATGGAACTAAATGATTCTTAGATTCCAAAAGCTTCAAAACCAGAAATGGGAGCAAATTTTCCCCATTCAGTGTTCCGCCTATCCCATGAATTTCTTTTCTGTGAATGATGAACCTAGAAATATCCAGTGAGTAAATGTACACTGCTCAGATTGTGAGCACTGTCACCATTGCGTAATAACTTCAGAATGTAAAAATGTCAGCTCCGGGTCAGGTCGGATGTGTTGGTCCACAGATGTTACCAGACAGCACTTTGCTGAGCGCGTTCCTCTAATGTCCGTGACCACCCACCCCCGCCTTAGGTCACACCCTGTCACTGCGTTCACAGCTCCTCCACGGAGAGAGAGAGAGTAATGGCAGCAACAGCGAAGTCACTTTTTAAGATAAGCTTCGGTGTGACTGTGCCATTTGTTGGGGCAGCTTTGCTCTCCAAGCTGTTCTTCCGGCATTTTAAATTCAGCTTTCCAAAGTCAAACTCACAGCCAGTTTAGACAAGTCTGTAGGTCTGAAAAACACAGTGCAGGGCTGAGGGAGGGGAGGTCACTCCCTTTAAGTACAGAGTCACCTACACCTGTGATGGTCATGTGAATTTAGAAGAATTGAGTTGCTAGAAAAGTGAACTGCTGGGTTCAGAAGACTTGAAATATGGATTTAATTTCAATTAAATGAATCACCCTAATTATAATACATGTTACTTATTATAATGAATATGATGTGATAATTATTATATTTAGTGAAAGATTAGTAATTCAGGAAATATGATAAGGATCCTAAAATGTGATTCACTCACTCAATACACAAAAAGAGACAAATCAAATTTCCCTGTAATGTAGATTTTAAAATCTAGTGCTGTCAAAAATCAAAAGGCTAATAGCTTCATTAAAAACTACATTTCCTCCACCAAATACTCAAATCTTACTCAGTGTAATTAAGTACTCTGTCAGCTTCTACATAAAGTAGCCTGAAATTACATGAATAACCTTTGTGTTGCTCCTCACCCTGGGATATCACCAAAAACAAAATCTCACACTTAATGCAACAAAACAAAACAAAACAAAAAGTGCTCTATGTGCTTTGCAAGAAACTGCAATATTAGTAGGGATCTGTGCAAATCAGTCAATTGTAGTGTATTAAATAGGATTTGATCTGACATGAATATCACAAGGTTAGGGGTGTACTAATTTTTCTAATATTTAAAAGGCTCACATTCTTCACATCCTTCTCAGATTCCCCACCTCCCCTGTAAAAGAAACAGAAAATCCAGTTCAATTCATTTCATCCAATATAGTACACTTGGATTTACTCATTGAAACCGCAGCCAAGGTCCTCTCTAGTCTCCTCCTCCCCTGAGCCTGAGTCCAGGGAGACTCTCTCAATGTATGCTCAGCCACCAGCCACTGCGAGTCACTTAAGTAAACAGAGGCACCTTGGTGAAGCAATCGCACAGTCTGAATACCATCAACTGACACTTCTATTCAGTGACCCTCTCAGGTCTCAGAAATGGTCTTTTCAAATTCCGGGTCTTGAGGTATTGATTTCAATCAGCAGCTTTTCCTAAGAGCATCATTTCAAAAATAGCCCTGTCACAATTTCTACTATCTCATCTTAGTTTCATCTGGGCTTTGTATTCCTATTTGAAACCGTTCAGTGAGATGACACCAGAGGGTTTTACTTAGCCATTAAGTCAGCTTCATACATAGGTAATAGAATTTACTGCCCGATATACAAAAAAAAAAAAAAATACTGTTTTAGTAGTAGCCTTGAGATTTAAATATTTCACTATCTTTCTCTTAGAAAAATAAAAGCTCCCAAATAGACAGTAGCAAATAAGTATCAGTTCCATCCTTCCAGAGCATATAAAGAATGATTGAAAAAAATAAAAGACCATCAACAACAACAACAACAAGAAGTGTGCATGTGTTTTTGTCCATGTGTATGTGTGTGACTAAAGCAGGTGACATAAAAAAATAACATATAATTTCAATATAATTTTTTTCTTATTAGCCCTGGCATCTATACTTAATTAAGTTTTCCTGGTTTTAATTATAAACTGTCCAACAAATATTTATTTGATGGGAGTGAGCAAAAGAAAGCTGGCATACATTTCGTAGGGAAAATGTGGCCTATAGACTTATTTGTTAAGAAAAAAAAATTCTCAGGCTGGGATTTAGCTCAATGGTTCTGGCACCTGTCTTGCAAGTGCAAGGGTGGGGGTTCAATCCAGTAACCACATACAACAATGTGGGGTGTAGAGACTCACTCCCACCAGCAATTAGTACCACATACCACAGTGCTGGGCATGGTAGTTCACACCTGGAATCCCAGCACTTGGGATGCAAAGGCAGGAGGATTGCTGTGAGTTCAAGGCCAGCCTGAACTATAAAAGCAAGACCTTGTCTCAAAAAAAGAAAAAAAAAAATCTTGGATTTATCTGATAACGTTGCCATGAGAGAAAATTCAGGTTACTTTTGGGTTTAAAGGGCCATAGGAAAGGAGTTATCACTAAACGTCTACCATGCTCTAAACACTATAATAGCTACTTGCCATACATTCTCTCATTTGGTTTTAGATGGGCCTTCTGAGAAGGTTCACTACATTTTGCAAATGAGGCAAGTGATAAAACGTTAAGTGCCTTGTCTACATTGTGAGTATGACTCAGAATCAGTTGGAATCCAGGTCTTCACAGCACAATACGGGCACAGTCACTGCACCTACTATGTACCCTCTGTAACTTGAGTTGAGAAGCATTTACAGAGGAAAGACTGACACTTCTTGCCCTCAAAGAGCCCATTTCAAATAGAAACAAAACAAGAAACTGAGTTAAAATGAAATATAAAGGAAAAGGTCTGTAGGCAAGCATTAAATTACTAAAAACAGACGTTTAAAAGAATAATTTGATGCAGGCTTGGCTAGAAAGCACAACTGTTTCAACAGCAGGAAAAAAGTTTCAAATTAGAATATTAGGAAAGGAGTATGCTATTATTTTGATTGCAAAAAGGCACTTGATAAATCCTGTAAAAGCCATTAATGACTTTTTCAATTTATTAAGCAAGAAATTTTTAAAAGAAGTAAGTTTAAATACGGGAAAAATTCAATTGTCTACCAAAAAAATTCAAAAAAATGAAATAAAAACTAGTAGAGATCAAGAATCTAACCAAAGACATTAGTATCAGATAAAAATCCAAAAACAAAGTAGTTTGCTACATACAATTATTTTCAAGTTAAAACATTTTCATAGAAAAAGAATCAGGTTAATAATTCACAAAATTTTTGGATACCTTAGAATAAACTTAAGAAATATATTAGGCCTATGTGAACTGGCCTAAGACACTACATTTTGAAGATGAGATATGGGCTAATATATAGTTTGGGGAGTATTCACTTTTTGAGTGTTTTTGGAGGGCAATTTGGTAGCACTTATCAAAATGGAAGACACTCTTTGATTCAACAATTTAACTTCAAAGAATCTGTTCTACTAAAATTTAATCAATTTGTAAAGATATGTAGGCATATATGTATACAATATAAAATAAAAAATTGGAAAAAATTAGATGTCTAGAAGAAAATTATAGTATTTCTACACTGTAAAATACTACACAGAGAATGAGAGATGTATGCAGTGATATGAAATGATGTCCATAGTATAGTGTTGAAAGAAAAAATATTCCAAAATTGCATGTATTCTCTTTACTACAGTACATGGTTGTATACATTAGTTTTATACTAGCCTCTTGTTTTCATAATTTTTTTAAAACTCCTACAACTCATAGTATACTTGATAGATATCATAAGAGAAATGTGGGCAGTGTATTGTGAGAGTCCAGAGAAAAACTGTAAAATGTTCCCAAAGGGGATCAGTCTCAGCTTTAAGCACCACATGAGAACTACATGCCCTGGGGGTGAAGAGGAATTTTCCCCACCAAGAGGGCTGTGGACACCAGAGGCTGTGACTGCTGTCCAGGACAGGAAGAGCCAAGGCTCACTCCAAGGAGAGTGAAGCTCAGGACAGACAGTGAAGAGTGTCCGGGCAGACGGGCCGAGAGCAGCAGCCAAGCTGGGGCTCAGTCCTAAGCTCCTCGTACAGCAAACAATGGGACTTAAATTTCAGCTCTGCTGCAACTAGGACTCAAAGGAGCTTTTATTTTTTTTTTTAATTTCAACTTTATTGGTACAATGTGAAATCAAAAGGGCTTTTTAAGCAAATGAATGACATAAATTCTTGAAAAAGACTATTAACAGTGAGAGATGTAATGTATAGAACAAGAGAGAGATTTGAACAAAATTTCTGGGGGGAGAGAAAGTAGGGCAGTTCAATTTGTGGTACTATCTAACGAAATGGTGAAATTTTTGAGGGAGGAATTTTTCCTAAAATGAATCAGTGTCATGCAATCCAACTTAATAAAACAGAAAATACACATTAGAAATACTAAGATTTGGGGACAGGTTAAAGAAAATGTGAATTTGAGAGAGGAGAGTGGTAGAATACAGAGATATTTATATGCACTGTAAGCCGGGAGCTGTACCAAGAGATCACACATAACCTATTCCTTATGATAACAAAGCAGATAAAAATCATGAACCAGCTTGAGAACAGTGTCTGGCATATGATAGAAACAACACAAACTTGCCATGTTCCTGTTATGTATCAGGTACCAGCCTCAGGACTGAAGCCACAAGGACAAGATGCACAGGAAACAGTCTCTTTAATTACTGTTTGTGCTGCTAAAGAAAGATCTCAAAGACCCTGATGATCATGAGGGAGTGGCTGCCACAGAGGCAAGAACACTGGGATTTGGGGGGGGGGGGCAGAAAAGGCGTCCTGAGGCGTTGGAGTAGAAGTCAGCCACAGAGACGCCCCGGGTAGCTGGCATCAGCACTGGGCAGCACGTGGGAGGGTGAAGGGCGCTTTGCCTCACTGCTTCCTCCAGCTTGGAGCCCCAGGAGCCAAAGGATGCACGGGGTTGGGTCTGCAGGGCCAGTGTTTAGATGTTTGTCGGTACGTGGCAGTGCTTGGTGTTGGATGAGAGCGGATGGAGTGACCTGTAAAGGGGACACGGAAAAGTGCAGGACAGTATTCTTAGACGCCAGCAATACTAAAAATCAATGTGTACCGAATTCTTGGTGTGTGCTGAGAGCACTGCAAGTTCTGTGCATTGGGTATAGCAGCTCTTTAGGATATGACTCCCTGGCACCACCACTGTATACAGGAAAGAACCAAACTAGGGTCCCCAGACACCTCACCTCTCAGGCACAGAACTAGAATAAAAATCTCTGTTTGATTCAGTGTCTAAGCTCGTACACGCTGCTGTGCTGCTTGCCCAAGACAGAGGATATGATGAGGCAACAGTGAATGCATCTGAGTGCTGGGCATAGACTAGTTTATTAAGAGAGTAATGAGAAATTACTTCAAAAACATGTTAGAAACTGAACTAAAATGAATCAATGTCATGCAGTCCAACTTAAATTAACAGAAAATTCACATTAGAAATACTAAGATTTGGGGACAGGTTAAAGAAAATGTGGATTTGAGAGAGGAGAGTGGTGGAATACAGAGATATTTATACTCACTGTAAGCCGGGAACTGTACCAAGAGATCACACATAGCCTATTCCTTATGATAACAAAGCAGATAAAAATCATGAACCAGCTTGAGAACAGTGCAAGACCATTTAAATGTCAAAAGGGTCGGAAATAGTAAGGAGTTGCTAATGGCTTATGCATAAAAGAACAGCACAGCAAAAGGACCATTCTAGAAAAACATACCTTGGAAGATTTAAAGAATATGTAAAAGAGAAAGCAGAGAGTATAATATATCAAGAAAAAAAAACTTTGTTGGTAATAGAAAGAGAAATAGGGTAGCCACCAGAGACTACTTGCATGTTTGTATTTCTTGATTTCTTTTTAAAACTAAGAGACTGATACATGTCCAGAAGCAGAAATAAAGGACCAGTGAAGAAAGCAAAAAGGATAGGATTAATGATCTCAGTCAGTCAGTGTCACAGAAAAAGAAGGTACTCTTGGAGTGGAGAGTCACCTTCCATGAGATGAGCAGTCAGGAAAGAAGGGGAAAGATACAGGTGAGTTGAAACGTTGGAAAGAGATACTGGATTATTTCAGAAAGGCAAAGACTATAAAGCACACACTCCTCAACCAAGTGTAGGATGCATGCTGCTCTTAGGATTTAAAACAGATGCTGTGAGAATGAATCAAGGGTCACTCAGCAGCTGTGAGGCCCCAATGGCCCGGTGCGGCTCCTCGGGGAGAGTGGGTGGATGTGTGAGGGGGAGGCTCAGCAGAACACCGCTGGACTTGGAAGGCTGGGAAGGAACCAGCAGGAGTCCCAGTGAGAGCATGAGGGAAGGGAGCTTAGGAAGAGTCAAAGACTGGGCTGACCAGAGAGGCCTAGGACCTTAATTCATGCAGTAAAAGTCTCATGCTTGGCTCAGTCCTATTCTTTTAAATAGTGCCACATAGTGTATGATAGCTTATTGTTAATTTTGGTAGTAATGAGAATAGCATGATAATATATATAAGATATACCATATATTAAAGCCATATGTACATATACAAACCAGATAGAATCATATCTCTGTTCATGAACTTAATTTGTTTAACAGTTTGAGGGAAGAGGTCTATGTTTGTGTTTGTGTAGGAAGATGGTTGTGGTTTTGCTTGTTAGCTGACATGGACCTTGTGAGTAAAAGCAAAATTCCATCAAATGCTTTTATTTGAGAGCCAAATTGTTTGAGAACAGAAGCATTTGTGAACCAAGATACTACTGTCCAGGTATATAACCTTATCGTTTAGAGATGGTCTCTGAAGAAAAATGATTTCTGAAGTCTGAGGGAGCTTTAGGAAAGAGTAAAAATTTAGAGCAATGCAATATAGCATAAAATATCTAAAGAGGGAAACCTGGGCATCCACCAGAAAAGGTACTGAAGGACTAACAGATTTCTTAATCCATCTTATTAGCTTTGGGGGATACTATCAAGTATAGTAACAGCACCCATGAAAGAAAAACAACTTTCAAAAATAAGATGTTCTGTCTTACAATAAAATGAGACACCTACATATTTTAATTTTATATTGAAAAACTTATAGTTAATAATGTAGCAGACATGGATATTTAAGCAAAGCATAGGTATGACTGATAGATATGTACAAGCAGAAAAAAATCTCCTAGATTAAACCTCGTTTCCTCCTCACCCTGAAAAAAATTCTTAGCAATCAACAATCTCTAATTATTCAACAGAATTGCAAATGTGCATTTAAAATGTCCCTCTGACCTTTTAAATTAAAAAAATAAGTTTAGCATGGCACCACAGACAAGCTCTGTCTAGCCTAACTAATGGAGCGACTAACACAGAGTTCAAATTGGAAATTAGAAATGTAGAAATGCACTGAATAATGAGCTTCAATTACGTCTGGATGATTTCTTCTCACATTAGAGCCCAATTACCCATTCCCAAGTGAACTGTGGAGACCTTATCCATAAAAAACTCTAGTTCGTTCTTTCTTTCTTTCTTTCTTTCTTTCTTTCTTTCTTTCTTTCTTTCTTTCTTTCTTAAGATATATGCCATACAAAGCTATCTGAAAATTCTCACCAGAAACAGAAAATGGTTTCCTTGTGGCTTGGAAGATACCACCAAGATTTCCTTTAAGGCTTACTTACATGGCCTTCGAGTGAGAGTCCATATGGAATTACTCCCCACATAGGAGCCTGACCTGGGGGAAGCCACAGAAAGTAGGGATTATTTAAAAACTCTTAAAGCAGGGGCTGTTTTATATTTCTCCCATCCTGAATCTAATTCCACTGGTAAATACAACACATAGAGCTAGCCAAGAAGCACCACAGAGGGCCACCCCTCCTGACCTGAAAGGCAGAACTCGGTGGCCATGGATAGCTGGATAGACCTTGAAAGCTGCCTCAGTTCCTGGCACATAGGGGTCACCATGCTCAGCGGCCAGTTGGACACAGGCTGTGCTCAGGACCTGCACTCAAGGCTGAAAAGCAGCCTCTAGAAATCATCTGCATTGTTCAGAAGGGCAGCCTTCAGTTCCTTCAGAGAACATCAGGCAGTTTCCCTTCAGATGAAGAAAACATGTAATGTGCTGGTTGCAACCAGCCCCTTAAAGTACACAATGTGTTTGCAGAGACACCTGAAAACCAAGCCCTTGAAAACAGTTATTGCTGATCCATCTTGATTCCTGTTGAGTGAACCCTGCCTGGGTTTTATCCAAAGAGGGAAGGAAAGCTCTCCAGGAACTGACACAGAATATTTAGTGAGTGTTATGAAAAAGTAATATTTCTGTTTGGATTCATAACCTGAAAATGTTGAGTGGAAAGGTGTAGAATTTCCAACCACTAATTGAAGTCATTTAGATTTTGCTAATTAAAAACACCTCCCAAACACTCAAGTGGCATAGAACTCATAAGAATATTTTGCCTATAAGTTTACTGTACCCTCAACTTTTCTTGGTATCATGTCTTTGTAAGACACATGAAAAGGTCCACTTAGCAAAGAGAGGTAAGTGTGTATTAGGGAGCCGCAGAATCAGCTCCTTTTCAGGTTGATCATGGCTAAGATGACAGAGAAAGGGAAACCCCAGCCCTAATACCGTGTGATGCTACTGGACACCCATAAGAATGGATCAGGTGATCTATTTTGATCTAACCACCTCATGCACGATGTTTCTTTCACATTATTATTACTACTACTGGTGTTGTTATCATCATTATCATGATTGTTATTATTTTATAAAAGCTGAATGAATTTAAACAGTTTTAGAGCAAACCTACCTGGGTTCAAATTTCACCATCGCTTACTGGCACTATGATTAATTGACCTAACCTTCCTGAGTCTCAGTTCCCTCAGTCATGGACTGGGCAGCACTGCAACCACCCCCTGCAGACTTCTATGACGCTCTGAGCCGTACCCAGCACATGATGGCTCAGCAAGGGTTTTCCCCTTGCAAGGAGAGAGTACCACAGTCCCTGTCCCATTTGGGATGCACAGCAGATATCAGAAGTGGTTTAGGTCTTGAATGACCCTCAACGGCTCTATATTAAAGGAGCCTCGGTTCTCAGCTTGGCACTGTTGGAACTGGTGGAACTTATTAAGAAGTGAGGCCTGAGGGAAAGTCTTCTAGTCCCTGAGTGTATGCCCTGATGGGGCGGCGCAAGCCCAGCCCCTTCTCTTTGTCACTTCTCAGCATCTCCCCATGATGATGTGCAGATTCATCTGAGGTCCAAAAGCCTCTGGTTAAGGTCAACCAGTTGTGGAAACCTACCAAAACTTAGCTGAAACACAATTCTCTCAGCTCTCTACTATTTAGTAATGCCTTGGTTCACAAAGACTCCTGTTCACAACCAATGTGGTTCCCAAATGAAAGCGTCGGATGGAATTTTGCTTCCATTCGCAAACTCCTCCCATCATTTGGCAAACGCAAATGCAGCCATCTTCCCCAAAATGATACAACTCAAGAGCCAAGGTATCGGTGTAGTAATGGAAGGCTCATCATATTCTGTAAGTTATGGATTAAATTCCAAATGAAGTTATTTTGAAAAATGAAGTAGGTGAAAACGATTTTACTTACAGAAATAAGAACACTCATGAAAAAAGCTGGGACTTTAGTACAAAAAGTACTAACAGTACAAAAGTACTAAAGTGAGTGATTTAAAGAATCACATTGGAAGCAGGGAGAAATTCTAAAAATTCTCCAAATTATATATTCCATGGTTTCAAAAATATTTCAATATATATTCTAATTTGTTAGAAGACCACAAGGTCTTAACTTATTGAAAAGAAATTTTTGTGCTAGTGTCTATTTGTTTCTTTTTTGTAAGAGCCTTTTCTATATATGACTTGTACTCCAAGATTTTGGCCATTCCTTTAACATTATGTTACATGCTGTATCACTAATATTATTCTTTAATTTGTTATGAAATTTTGCTTTATTTTTGTAGAAGTAAGAAAACTGTTTTTAGAAAATATTTTCTGTATTAATATCTACTTGGATTGCACTGAAATAAATTTTTTAAAAAAGCTTGAAGTAAAAAAGTCATGTTGGGAGATATCTGAGAAGTGCTGTGACAGAAATAGTGATATTCCAATATTTGTTCAGCTTTGATAAAAAGCTTTCTGAAATGCAAACAACATTTCTGTTGAATTAAAGTGATACTGTGTAGCCTTGTTGGACTGGCCAATGGCAGTCTGGGGATAAACAAAAGAAAAACACGAAGGGCAATATAAAAATGTTAAAGAAAGAACTATCTACAAAAATATGTTTTCTTTGACTTTTGTTCTTAATTTTGAATTTTAAAAATACCTTAGATTCCAGAACAAAAATTATTCAGGATATTTTTATGTGCTTTTGAATGATGCCAAACTAATTATCATATACTACAGTTTCTTTTCCCTCAACCATTAAATATGTAATCTGTTCCTTCAAGTGTTTAAGATGTCCTGATGAGACAATGAAAAAGTCCTCCAGACTAAAAAAAAAAAATCAAATCCATTGTTACTGTGCACCCAAGTATCCTTTTATTTGTAGGTCTCATGCACACGTGTGTGTGTGTACGCGTGCGCACGTGTGTGTAAGGGGGTGCCCATTCCTACAGAATCTAAAAGCCATTGTTGACCTTGTTTCTTTACAGAGCTAGTTTTCTGACTGACAATCTGTTTTGTCCTATGGAGACTTTTCCTTAAATGAATAATTCAGACTCAAACTGATAACGGTAACTATATTTTAAACCAAAAAAAATCCTCACATAATAAATACATTTTATGCACATTAACTTCAAATTTACTTCAGAAAGCTATTTACAATATAAATAATTATAAATGGGAACACTTTTCAAGGTATCATTGACATAGCTAATATTTTCTACTTTACATTCCAAAGTAAAAGTTCCAATTACAGCTTTATTCTACAATATCACTAAAAACTATACATTGCAAGATGGTATTTGGAATATTGACAATCAGTATCTTCTCTCACAAATATAATCCTTTTAATAGCATTTCCATCAAAAAGCAAACATAAAATATTTCCTCTGTTTTGAAATGCTTATTCAGGTTTAATTTTCGAAATATTTCCCTTTGGAAAAAATGAAAAAAACATTACAGTACTTCTAAAAATTCTTCCAAGCCAATTTCATATCTTCTGAAATGACATGAGGATTGTTAGGTGTAAATTTACCTGTAATTAAATGTCTCCCAAATTGACAAATTAAGGTAAACTGCTCCCCTCTAGGTTTACAAAAGCAGTCACATGCAGCAAATCAATAAAACTACAAATGCTTGGTTTAAAATGATCAATTCGGATTTCTTGTGTGAATGATTTACATATAAAATTGGATATGACACATTTTTAAATCCCTAAGATTATACAAACACCGTGTGTGTGTGTATGTGTGTGTGTGTGTGTGTGTGTGTGTGTGTATCCTTTCCACACATACTCAGAAAAAACTCTGAACACTTATTCAGAAATGAGGACAATCTCACCTTTAAGCACTACCCGTACAGTCTTTGTGCACAAGAAATGAGCACCACACAAAATTCTCCTCAAGAACATTTTCTACGCATACCTTTTGCATGTGGCCAGAGATGTTCTGTCATTCATTTAAATTTTAGAACGATGCTTTATCCACAGTTTGTTTCACAGTAAGAACTAGCCATTAGATTTTTTTTTTTTTTTTTTTTTGGCTTGGACTTATATCCCTATTCACAAAAATGGCATTTATGTGAAAGTTGAATCACTTATTTTGAGGAATGTAAGATTTACATTCTTTATTAAATCATGTCGAACATAAGATGTATGTCTACATGTGTGATCTGAAATAGTAGGGAGCCAAATTCAGGCATGGAGACTTTTAAAACCAGGACTGTATTAAAAAACAAGCTATCGTATCAGACAAGGTGACTGACTCTCACACTGACACTTTTCTAAATAGCAGCATTCACTCTGCCCCTCCCAAGTACTACTAGTGCCAACAAATCGCACCTAATTTCTTCAGAATGCCCTGCTTTTGAAAGAGAGAACTGCAGAGGCCCGGGATTTAGCTCCGTGGTTCCAGTGCCTGTCTTGCAAGCGCAAGGACCGGGGTTCAGTACCCAGTAACCACATACCATACTGGGCATGGAGACTCACGCCCAGCAGCAACCAGTACCACATACCACAGTGCCAGGTGTGGTGGCTCACACCTGTAATCCCAGCACTCAGGAGGCAGAGGCAGGAGGATCGCTGTGATGTGAGTTTGAGGCTGAGCTCAGGGCCAGCTTGAACTAAAAGTGAGACCCTGTCTCAAAAAAAAAAACAAAAAAACAAAAAAAAACAAACAAAACCAAAGAGAGAACTGCAAAGTATCAAATCTGCATTCAGAGTGTCTCTTGAGTTGTATTATCTTCTATCAAAGTTATCTGGCCTAGGTCTGAGGGAGAGTTCTTTCATTTTGTTTTAAAATACCTATACATATTTTTCAAGCCATTTGATATTAGAATTGATCCTCACCTTCCATTTTAAAAAAGAAAGAAAAATGGAACATATTATCCTTTTCTACAAGATCTCATTAAAACTTATTTTAAGTGGTATTTTCTGTCCAGAGGCAGCCTGTGGCAGCGGGGTGTAGAGAGAATTAAGAACAGTACCCAGTGGAAATATCCCAGCCCTGTCAAAATACAATCAGTAAATATTAAGTGGTTTTTCTGTATAAACACCGTGGCCAAGTCACTTATAGCATCCTGTCTCATTTTGAACATCACATCAGTGCTGTTATACTCTCTCATATCAGGTGATTACACTTTGGAAAAGGTAGTACATTAGATTCAGCATAATACTCCAGAAGACTTTGGGGGCTGAAGTGCACCTATATGTCTGGCCTCCCTACGGTCTTGATATCATGCATTCAAAAGCATCTCATTAATCTATATATTCTCAATAATGGTTTTAATAGAATTTTCCCAAGGAATACTGGGAAGTACTCATTCATCTGGTCATCTA
The DNA here is from genome assembly GCA_004026965.1 of Petromus typicus. NCBI lineage: Eukaryota > Metazoa > Chordata > Mammalia > Rodentia > Petromuridae > Petromus > Petromus typicus. The sequence goes on along the minus strand of PVIR01009166.1, from coordinate 19,588 downwards.
AATTTGTCTATTGGGTAAAAGAGGCAGAATGAGTAACAAATATAATTTGCTACTACTACAATGCATGAGCTTGTGACATCTAGTGAATTGGTACATCCTGTAGCAGTCCAGCAGAACAGCACATTCTGAAGAATGTCCAGAGTGATACGAAACAGCACACTGTATGTCCTCCAAGTGTCATGGTTTTTAGCCTTGTAGCAGTGGTGGAAATCAGTGATCAAAATGAAGCCAATATGGCCAGGCCTAGGGGCACATGCACCACAAGTTTGAGGCCAATCTGGGCTGCAGAGAGAGTTCTGGGCCAGTCTCAACTACAAAACAAGACCCTCTTTCAACATCCCCCAAACCACTTTAAGTTAAAAGTTAAAAACTTTAAGTTTTTATGTTACTGGGAAGATATTTATTTTACATCCTATGTTTCTAAGAGACAGATGGCGTCATCCTTATGAGGAAGTACGTTCCTACACACAAAAATAATAAATTATAAATGCATTTTGAACATCTATATGAATAGTAGAAAGCTATGTTGTCATAAAATGTCAATTTACTTTGAAACATTTTTAATAATCATGCCATATTGCAAAAATATAAGCTATTTAACACTGTCAGAAACCCCTGCTATTACATACAATGGATTGTATGTAATTTACTAAAATGATTAACATCAGTATATTAAATAAATGCTTATGTATTTTAAACTGGGTCAGTCTATCAAAACATTAAAGCAAGAGGTAATTTAGCTCAGGTGCAGCGGCTCATGCCTGTAATTCCAGTTTGCTGGAAGGCTCAGCCAGAAGGATGGAAAGTTCAGGCCCAGCCTCCACAACACAGTCAGGACATCTTTCAAAAAATCAAAAGGGCTGGAAGTGTAGCTCAGTGTGAAGACCTTGGGTTCAATCCCCAGAACCAAATCAAAAAGTAATTTAGCAATTTAGTTAATTCTACTATCCATTAAAAATACCAAATAGACCCTTTTAAGAAGACATCTTTCTCCTGATTAACCCCTATCTTTAAGAGTGTATAATTTATTCCTGACACTAATTAACTATTTGGCATATCAAAAATGTCAGTGAAATTTCCCTAGTGACTCTTTTTTATTACCAGCTCATTTTCCTTAGTTTTGAAGTTTCCATTTTTTACAGTATCTGCGGATGACATCTGGCTGAATATAACCATCATATAACCCATCTGTATAAATTTCCTTCCCACAGCTGTCATATTTGTCAGGGATTTGTGTTGTCGAAACATTTATCCATCTATACAATGTTGTAAAATCTGTAGCATTCCTAAAACCTTACTTCAAGATGCATATTGACCAAAATCCATTTTAAATTTTTCAGGGGTTTCTCACAAGTAATTTTCTCAGAATTCCTCGATACTTTTCCTATATAGTTTAAAATGTAGTTTTTATTGTATTTGGAAAGTGTGTATAACTACCACCTTTCTCACCCAGGTGCACCTTTTTTTGTATTTACACTGACAAATGTTCTATCATTCTCAAGAAAGATATTTAATTTTACATAGCCTCTTCTCTGATGGATAAGCAGCGTGATGTCCACCTCTCCAAGTACCGTCATACAGATTGTTACCAATCTATGGACTGTCAAACAGCCCTACTGAATGATGAGCAGAACTCTCAGGGTCTGATGTCATGTTCTGTTTTCAAAAATCATGGTTCAGATTTTTCCAGTATATTCCCTTCCTTGAATGTGGAAAGAGTCACAAGAATGGGACCCTTATGAAACATTACCAATAAACTATCTCTCACAATTCATGTCATTTTTTTGACCACTGGAGAATCACAGATTAAATAAATCTTAGTATTTTTCTTCCCCTTTAAACATTCTCTATCACCTACATTTTGGCTGAATCTAAGAGAAAGGTCATTATCACTCTGTCTAAAGCACCTAGACACCTGCCTAGTATTATATAGTCGTATCTGCAAGTTTGTTGTTTCGATGTTTACAAACTATAAGGAAAACAAACGTTCTCCGATTCCTTCGGTCAGAAGCTCCTACTCCTCTCCTCCTTTTACACACTTGTCTGTTTGCCTGAGCTTTTCTCTTAGAATCTCTCCCAAGGCTCTCCACATGCTGACACACTGGCACATCTGTGCTTTGAAATATTTTCAAACACTTCGACTGCAGTCATGTAGCACTTCACTGGCTTTCCTTAGTTATTTTTCCACTTATCGACCTTTTTTCTTGGGGAATTGGTTTGAATGTTTTATTTCATTGGTTTTATTAGCAAGCCCCAAATATATTGTTTACCTATTCTGAGCCTTAAGTTGTCTGTTTTAGGATGTAATTTCATTCCACTCCGCTGCTGTCCTTTCTGTTGTCACTAAACTACCTCCAGTTGAGCATACCACGTGCCTGATGTGCCTCTCAACATCTCAGTGCTGTTACTTAGAAAAACCCTTTACTGCTGTGTCAGTGCAACCCTTGTCCTTGTCTAAGTTAAAAATAAGGTGAAAACTCACCACTTCCTGATTGCTTCTAATGGACACCAGGTGAAAACTCACTCTGGCAACACAGAACCAGTTCTCTAATTTACACCTGAACCAAATGAGTTGATTTGTTTGAAATCACAAAGAAGTCAGCTTACAAAATGTGTCCTTCTCTTCCTTAGTTACAGTGGGAATGGAAATTTATTTCAGAATCTTTATGTGGTAGAATTAAGGAAAGGTACCCTTTCTAGGTATATTTATCATATCTGTTTCCTGTTTCTTCATGTAAAGTGTATGTAGAAGCTTGTGAATAGTGGTCTGTGTGTATGGATTTCAATGGATCGGAACAATACGATGTCATTCATCAGCCCTTTCAGGTGGGGTATATGTTTGCTTGATTTACAGGAGGATTTTTCCATTCAACTTATACCTATTCTGGTTCCCCTGTAACTAGAGGGGCAATTGACATGTTCATGTTAGCTCTCTGTATGTAACCCTGAAAGTTAGTGTTATTTTTTCTTGATTTCACAGGAACTCATGTCAAACACCCAGTAATTGTTATCCTAACAATCTGTGACATATTAAATGCTGGTAATGGGGCATAAACTATAAATAGGTTTCAGAGATCCTTGAAGAAGAAAGTTTAAAAAAAGAAAGAAAGAAATCAGCTTCCGTTGGTTATTATAACAGATGTTCCCTTGTGTCCTTGTGCTGGGTCTGGCTGCATCCTCAGATGGGAAGTTACATCAAAGTGTGAGCCATTACAGCCCAAGGAATAGTTTCTAATGGTTTCACTGTCATATAAGTGCTCCAGGGCATATCCAGTCAACGTGTAAGCATGCTTATCAAAATACTGCCGGTGGGATCCGAAGCAGTTTGGAGAGACAGAGGCGTGGTCTCCCACTGTCTGATGAGGAGACATATCCGAATGGAGATAATCTTTAGCTAGGATCAAACTGGATTTTGAAATGCGATCAGAATTGGGACTATTTATCCGAGACAGTGAAGTGGGACTGTTGTCATAGTCATTCTCATGGGGGCTCAGCATCTTCCCCTCTCTCTGCTGGATGTGGTCGCAGGGTGAACTGTTGGCCAGACCAGAGCTGTGGCAGACTTCCCCTGCCTGTGGGGGCTGTGGGTAGTTTGCAAAACACAGGGAGTGTTTTTTTCCTGCCCCATTAATGGAAGCCAGTTGGTCTTGGGGAGCTTTCCTTAGCTGCAATCTATTCTCTTCTTCTTTAATCATTTGCTGGGTAGCTCTTATCAGAGTTTCAATTTTGCTGGGTTCATGTGGGCTGCTCTGATACTGTTCGGTGCGGTAGCGGTCACCTGATTCACTGGCGGACCCGGGGTCCGGAGAGCTGACCACACTGTCCTCCTCCCAGTGACCTCTCCCTAGAAATCACAAAAGGCAACAAGTAAGTGTCTCAACATTAACCACAACGAAAAGTGTAACTTTTCCTACTAAAAGAAACCTTATTTCGTTTATTTTTAATATATGTACCAATACTTGAAACGCACATGGACCTATGTGATGGGTATTCCAGTATTTATTATACTGGAATTCATATTTAAATCAGTGAATTTTAGGGACAGGTAAATTTTACAACAAATATCTTAGAAAGCAAGCCTTGCTCATTGGTCAGTTAGTGAAATAGTAAATTGTAGGTTACACATTCTTTCTCATTTATGCATCTTATTAGATGCAGCTGTTAGTAATAAAAAGATACACAGAACATCATCTATGCTACTTTCTAGAGTAGTGCCCTGTGAGACTGATGCTTAGCAAATATTTTCAATTAAGCTTCAGGAAAATAATTATACAGATTGAATTATTCCATTCTAAATAAATCACTGAAAATGTTACTATTGTTCAATGTAACTTAAGGAAATAGATTATAAAGGTATAATTTTATCTTTTTATATAAGTGGCGATTAAAAATATACATATGTATGCATGTGTGCATGTGTGTATACATGTATGGTGTGTGTATACGTGCATGAATGGAGAAGAGATGTGGAAATATTCTAATTAGAAACATAAGTGAAATTTTATCAAATGTAATGGTAATTCAACTTCAAAAGTAATCACATACAGGGCCGGGGAGTTAGCTCAGTGGTTCTGGTGCCTGTCTTGCAAGCGCAAGGGCCCGGGTTCGATTCCCCGGTAACCACATAACAATACTGGGTGTGGAGACCCACACCCAGCAGCAACCAGTACCACATACCACAGTGTCGGGCGTGGTGGCTTACGCCTGTAAGCCCAGCACTCGGGAGGCAGAGGCAGGAGGATTGTGATGTGAGTTTGAGGCTAAGCTCAGGGCCAGCCTGAACCACAAAGCGAGACCCTGTCTCAAAAAAAAAAAAAAAAAAAAAAAAAAAAAAAAAAAAAAAAAAAAAAAAAAAAAAAAAAAAAAAAAAAAAAAACTAATCACATACAAACACAGGACTTTAGATTGCTTCTAAAATATGTTAAAGAATAAATACTAATAATTTTAATAACAATCTGCTCTGAACCAAGGAAAGAGAACACAGTAGAATAGTCATCCAAAATGTATTTTATAAGCCAAATTATTCTCAAAATAGTCTGAAGTTGATATAAAAAGGAAAGTAGAGACATATGAAAACTGTAAACGGATTAATATGGCAGAGAAGCCTTGGATCATACTCTGCCTTTTCTTTCTTCTTATCTTATTTCTAGTATTTTCTTCCAGACCAAGTGAGTTAAGCCAGGATTTTCACTTCGCTCCTTTTTGGCAATCAATTGCCCTTTGCCCTGGGTATCCATCGTCAGACTACCGAAATGTTCCCGGGCTCAAAACATGTTGTTTACTCAAAGAAAAAAAAGTAGAAAAATAAAAAACAAGAATGGAAACACATTAAAACTACCCATAGAAGGCTATGGGTGTCTAGATGGCATCCAACATGTGGCTTTAGCAATGGGGACAACACTGTCTAATGCACATTTCACATCCAAAGGCAAGAAGACTCATACCAGGGCCTCCTGATCTATCTCGTCACTGACTTTTAATGAGATAAGGAGGTTCTCAAAGCCTTTCTGCCTGAAAACCGGAAATGGACAGAGTGGGTTTTCCTTACCCAGGACACTTGGAAACGAACAAAGAAAAGGATTCGCAGTAATCAAAGCCTTCACTACAGTGCCCAGTTCCATAGTTCACTAAAGCATATGATAACGCCAAGATGGAAATCTCAGTGACTCCTATATATCAGCCCATTCTGACCTATGGGGGCTCTGGGGTTGTCTAGTTCGCTCTCAGGCTGAAATCCATCATATGAGGGACAGACCACAAAATAAAGCCTGGCCTCTCCAAAATTTCTGTTGTGCCCGCACTGTGAAACTTCCCTGCGGCCTACGAGCGGTTCAAGTCCTCCTTCGAGCCAATACAGAAGAAAATAATACACGAGAGATTTGAATACAGACATACTACAAATTCAACAGAAAATCATTCACTTTGACTGAATTCCTATCATTTCTAATTTTTCTCTTCTGTCATAAATACAACTGTCAGAATTGATACACCTAAACTGGCTCGACTTGATCTCCGTGTTTTGCACGGGCAAGTCTCCCGGGTTTTCTTCTTTTTGTGGGGATGGGCGGATCTGAAGTGGGAGGAGAGCAGCACGCACCACTCAGCCGCCCGAGCTCCCGCAGCCCTTACCGTGCGTCCGGTGCGCCGAGGCGATGTGCGGCATGGCGCCCTCGTAGGCCTCCCTGCTCTCCGGGGACGCCTTGGTGAGCGGCAGGGCCGCGCGGGGCCCCCACCACGGCTCCCGGCCGGCCGGCGGCGCCCCCAGGAAGTAGCGGCCCGCCTCGCAGCGGCCGCCCTCGCAGGCCTGGCTGTGGAAGTGCCGCTCCTCCACCAGCCGCGAGTGGTCGAGCGCGAAGCCATAGCAGAGCGAGCCGCGCTCCGAGAACTGCCTGTAGGCGCAGGCCGCGTCGTGCTGCGAGCCCGGCCGCTCGGGCTCCAGGAGCTGCGGGGACGCCGCGTCGGTCAGCGGGCTCCCGCCCCACTGGCTGTCGTGGTCAGACTCCGATCTCTCCGTGTGAAATCCCGAGTACTGCAACGAGAGCGGGGAAAGGCCGTTTCAAAAAGAAAGAAATTATTTAGACAAATTAAAACAGTCTTTTCTCTGCAAGCAACCCTTCAGCTCAGGCAGCCGAACAGGGCTCACTCCAGAGCGCCGCTCACTTGGAAGCGCTTAATTAATCAGCTGAAGCCTCCGGTATAGAAAACCCTTTGCACTATCAAGAGAAGAAACAAAATAACAAACATTAACTGATGTCCTGGGCCCAGAATGAAGTGGTGCGTGTAAATTATGCGGCTAGTTCTGCACCGTTGAATGGTGACGTCAGCTCCCCCATCTGATAGACAGCAAAGCTAAGGGTCCAAGAAGGAAAGAAATATACTCAGGGCCATGGCCTTAGCAAGATAGCAGGGGAAAGGAAAGCAAAAAGAACTCAAATGAGTTATGCACTTGTACCAACTCCCCACAGTCAATGTAATCATTATGTACAGCAGACGTGTACTAATAAAAATTTTTGATAATAAAAAATTTAAATTCAAGTTCTCCGCTACTTAAAAACAATTCCCAAACAAAAAGGATTTCAAGAAAGCTCCATGATTTATTTGTGTGTGTGTGTTTTTCTCCACATTTCCTTCTTGTCAGAAAAGCAAAAGAAAAACTAAGGTTCAAGGCCTCACCGTGCTGAACTCTAATCTTACACTAGGGTGTGGCTGCCAGCGCCATGCCCGGAAGATAGTAGAATAGAGTTCACCTAATTCAGTTGCAGTAAAACTTTCACAACTTGTGGCCCATATAAGCTGGGTCTATTCATTAGAATATTGCTTTCTAATCTCAAATTTCAATTACTTATTGGATCGTGTTGGGGAACAAGACGACAAACCACAGAAAACAGTCTCTGATAGAGTCTCATGGCTTCAAAAGCTCCTGCACTGTTTGGTCAAGCTTCCCTAGGAATCGAGCTTAATTTGAAGGTCCCCATAACACTAAAAGTGATCATGTAAAATTTCTACCAATTTTTTAATTCCCTAATGCCATACATAATTCTTAGTACTACATAGAGATTACCTGTTATGATAATAAAACGCGCCATTTATTGAGAACTTATTGTGCCTTAATCACATCCTAATTATTCCCTGTACATAATATCACTTATTGTATCCACTCTAATATGCTGTTAAATACCTGCAGTAGATAAAGAATCTACATCACGAAGAGTTACAGTAAAATGCCACCACCACCTCATCTGGTCTTCAAGCTGTCAATCCAGATAGTGGCCATACATCTGAGATTAAACTGCTGTTAAAGAAAAAGAGCAGAGAGAAAAGCTCTTCGTCCCTAGAACCAAAATGTAAGTCAATTAATTGCACATTTCCTCTCCTGGCCCAGAAGTGGGGCTGCTGCGGTACTGCAGGGTACTGCAGGGTGAGGGGTGGGGGGAGCTCTGCTGTTTCACACTGGCTTGCAGGGGCTGAAGGCTTTACCCGCCGAAGGTAAACTCTCCCCTGCAGAGCAGCCCCGTCTGAAGAGGAGGAGGAACACAGGCTCTTCCCCAGCCACTCAGCCTAGGGTTCTTGGGAGCAGAGAGATGAGATACTGACGCTGTTCTTGGGTAGGTACCAACTCCCCACGAGAAATGCTCTCATTACACACTGCAAACTTACACTAATGAATATTTTTTCTGAAACTTTGCTTTCAGGTAACTCCAAAGAATGCCAATAGATACAGTATGCCCAGCACGTGTAAACTCCACTATCAAGATTTTCCCATCCCATCCTAATTATTACTTCAGCTAGTTTCTTAAGGTACATAGGGATTATTGGCATGTTCCACAAAGAAGTCAAATAGAAAATCCTACTTTTTTTTCCCTGTGGGCCATAGGATGGAGCGTCAAAGCATCTGAGTTGTAGCTCCCCACACACATCTCAGCCTTTTCCCCCAGTGAACCCTTCTCCTTTCTGAAGACACCGCAGTAACCTTCACCAGAGCAAGGGACAACAGCCCTTGCCTTCCTGAGGATGGAGCCACGTCCTCGTGCTCTACGGCACCCTCACCTCTGGCCTTGAGAAACTCGGGGCTTCGTGCTGCTCCAAGTCACGGGCTGTCCAGGCTCTGCTTGTTTTTATAAAAGTATAAACCCAGCCCGTTTCTGAAGTGCTCCAGTCAAGACTTCTGAGCCCTTTCGAGAGGGGAAAACGCTTTTCTGAGTGTATATGGGAAAGTGCTATTGGCGCAGCAAAGAACATTCTGTCCTTCACTCCTAAAGAAAATCCAACACGAGGCTGCCCTGGGATACGTGAGCTATACATTTCAAGAGCACCCAGAGAAGAATTTGTAGGATAAGCTTCTTGTCAATAGTCCAGAAACTAAGTAGTCAGTGCAGTGCCCTGAGGTTTTCAAGCAGGCAGAAGTTGGGTGGTTCAGTAAACGAGGTCCTCACGTTGCTTTGAAACTACTGAGAAAGAACTTAGCAGTACATTTTTATGTTTAAAAAGAAAAACCCTGTGACCTTGCACCGGTGCACACCATCAAAATGCTATCCACATTCACTCCTTCCAAATGAACTGTACAGGTGTAAACTCTGTTGAGGAGACTGCAACCCCATTATTCGATCTGAAATATATCAGGTGTTCATTAAATATTTGAGAAAAGAGAGAGGGCAGGATAAGGGGAAGATAGACAGCCAATATAAGCAGTGAGGACAGTGTAATGAGTGAGTGCTGTGTAGGAAAGGTCCGCGTCTTCCTCTCACCTACTGTTGCCATTTACTACATTTAAGCAACTGATTTAATTTCTTTTAACAGGCAAAAGGTCATGATGATATTAACCAAGAAAGGTGAAACCGGAGATGAAGCCATTTAATGAAAAAAGCATGAGAGAATGGGCCAGAAATTATTCCCAAGTCCAACCCACTATAACTCTCAGGGTAATGTTGGGTGAATTATTCCATCTTCCTTAGCCTTATCTGTAAAATGACATATGGGGTTACACAGACCTTCTATAACTTTTCTTTTAACTGTAATTTTTTATGATTTTTTTCGAATAACTCTTTGGAATACTTTCTAGTGTCAAAACATATTCTATGGTTGTCCCTATAAGTCACTTATTTAAAGATGATAATTACCCCATGTAATTAATTGAATTTTTATTGTCATGGATGTAGGGAACTTATATTGTGAGATATAGTACTATACTACAATACCCCTGGCATTTTAGCATAATGCCAATTTGTGCTCAAATATCCCATTTATTAGGATTTACATGTGGCCTTCTGTTCACTGAAGCATTATATTTTGGAGTATGAAGAATACTTGATACTTAAGAGTATGAAAAATGACTCTTTATTTGGACTGTTCCACACATTCACTTTGCAAAATCTACAAGGTCATTAAGAAGCACAAGTTTAGTAATATGCGAACCACATCATTAGTATTAGTAGGGGCAAAAAATAGGGCTAACTTCTAACTACTGATAAGCAAAACAAACTAAAAATCCATAGCTCTTGAGAACCTATGATTACAAAAATATATAGATATGAGGTGAGGAAAACTGGAAGGACTTGGGGGCAGGAGCAAGTAGACAGATCACCCTCAGAGGGGAAAAGCACATCAAGCATCAAAATAGTAACACAGGCCAGTATTTGGGGATTCACAGCACAAGGCGCAGGGAAGGGACTCAAAAGTAGCAAACTACACATGAAGCTAAACTTTCTGAAGATTCATTTCATGAGGGAAGAACAAATTGAGAATGGTTTTGTTCCACACAGACATGGCAGTGAAAGAAAAAGAAGAGAGAAAGAAATGAAGGTTCAGGAAACATGAAAAAAACGAAGTCCAAGACAGGTTTATCCTGTGCTTCAAGCTATCCTTCCCATCACACCCCACCCACTGAAGACATTGTCATTCACAAACTGACAGGAAAAGGTGTTCTTAAAATATTATCAGTCCATGAACTGCCAAGGAGTAGAGAAAAATTAAGCCATGTAAAATTTCTGTTAGACTTTTTAACCAATGGCCTTGGAGTAGTTGCAAAAATCATAATTTTATAGTTATAGTAGTTATAGTAGTTGCAAAAATCAAATGACCTCAGTCTAAGTGAACCAGTAATGCTCAATTTAAAACACTCAGCACCTTGCTCACAAGTCAGGTGTGGGAGTGCACACTGGTAACCTGAGGCTGAGTCAGGAAGGACAGAAGTTCAAGGTCAGCCTGGTAACTTAGTGACACAGGAAGTGTGCAGCAGTGTGGGGCATGACAGGGCCTGGTTCTGGGGATGTGTTCCTCGCTGTGAAGCCCTGGGCTCACGTGAATCTCATGATAGGATCAATGTAGCAAATCCTGAGGTTCGGTAGAGATGTTCTCTTTCTCTTTTCTTCTTTTTCAGATTGTTTTACCAAATCTGATTCCTTTGCCTTCTCTATAACCTTGTGCATTTATAACCTCTCCAAGGCACTTTCTGTCTAATCCCATTAAATTTTATAATTTTTGTTCTCTTCACTGTTTTCCAGCCTTTCTTCAGTTTTGCTGATCACATTTTCATTAAAATCTAGTCTCTTTTTCGCAGCTTGTAGTTTATTTTTCACTTATTTACTTTGATTGTGTCTGTTATTTTTTGCTTTGTTTTTGTGACAGTGATCTGTTTCAGTAGCACAAGAAAAAAGATTGTAAACTTAACTATAAAATTATGATTTTAGAAAATAATAGAAGAAAATCTTCAAGATCTAGAGCTAAAGAATTTCAAGAACTGACAACAAAAGCACCATCCATAACAGAAAAAATTTTTTTAAATGTCCGCTCTGCAAAAAAAAAAGCAATTTAGAAGATGGAAAAATAAACTATCAACAGAAGTAAAACATTTGCAAACCACATACTCAATAAGGAACTAAATATCTAGAATATATTTTAAAAACTCCTGAAATTCAACAACAAAAACATGACTAAAAGTGAAAAGGCATTTACCAGATATGATATATCAAGGGCAAATAATAATGTGAAGATCAACAACACTGATGACTTTGGAGATGCAAACTAAAACCACAATGAAAGGTTACCATATAACATAACTTGGCTAAAATAAAGCCTAGTCAAACATCAAATGTTAGCAAAGATCCCGGGAAACTAGACCATTCATACAATACGATGATGAGAGTTTGAAATTGTATATCCATTCTGAAAAAGACTTCCGCAGCTTGTTAAAAACTTAAGTGTGGGATTATCATATGTAATCCCGGGCATTTATCCTAGAGAAATGAAAACTATATTCATACAAAAATTTGTACATGAATGTCTACAGTAGCTTTCTTCTACAAAGACTTCCAGATCCTCCTTCAATGTACCCTTTCTGTTAAAATCATCTCTACAGAAAATTTACCTTCTTACCCATGTTTAAGTGTACAGTTCAGTGGCATTCCTTAGGCCAGCCATCACCCCATCATCAGAACACTTCATCTTGCATAAACAGCTACTTCCCATCCCTTCTCCCTGCAGCCCCTGAAAACCACCAACCATTCTACTTTCTGTCTCAATGAATTTAACTAAACTTGTAGGTATCTTGTGTCAGTGAATCTGCACACTGTCTGTTTATGATTGATATTTCTCTTTGCATAATATCCTTGAGGTTTCTCCATGTTCTAGCATGTGTCAGAATTTTTTTTCCTTCTTATGGCTGATAATCCATTGTGTGTCTATACTATATTTCGCTTATCTATTCATTTGTTGGTGGAGACATTAGCTGTTACCACCTTTAGGTTATGATGTTACTATAAATGTGTGTGCACAGGTATCTTTGACAGTTTTCACTGCTTTTGAGTGTATAACCAAAATGGTATTGATGGCCAAATGCTAATTCTATGTTTATTTTTTTTGAGAAATCGTTAAGCTGCTTTCATAGCAGCTACAGCAATTTACATTCTTGCCAACAATAAACAAAAATCCCAATTTCTTATCACTTTCATGAACACTTTCTGCACATTTCTGTGTGGTCTTGTGTGTATAATAGTGATCATAATGGTATAAACACCGGATATCTTGTGATTTTTATTTGCATTTACGTGATGATTTGTGATGTTGAGAATTTTTCGTGAATTCACTGACCATTTGTGTATCTTCTTTGCAAAAAAGTTCATTAAAGTCTTTTACTCATTTGTATGACTGTGTGTTGCAGTTAACACAGGTTTGCCTTTTGTTTTGGCGGTCCTACACAAGTGCTGAGCCACTGAGCTCTATCTTAGCCCAGTTTTATTTTTAATAGCCCAAAACTAGACAAAACACAGATATCTTTCAAAAGGGGGCTCATTAAACAAAATATTATATACCCACACCATATAGAACTGCTTAATAATAGAATCAAGGGTTAAAATATACACCAATATGGATGAATCACCAGAGGATTCTGTGGAGTGAAAAAAGCCAATCAAAAGATTGGATAATTCTATTTATATATCATCATTGATAACAAAATTAAAGACAGGAAGACCAGGTCATTGCTTGTTAGAGATGAAAGACAAAAACAGAAGCAAGGGAGAAGTAGGAATGACTCTTAAAAGGTAACATGCAGGACATTTGTGGTGGTGAAGTTGTCTATTTCAATCATAAAAATATAATATCATGGTTATGACACTGTCCTACAACTTGGCAAGATGTTACCACTGCACAAAACCAAGTAAAGAGTATATGCGATCACTATTAAAATCATATGTAACAAGTATAGTTTTATTAAATTGCATGCTACCACTGCATGCTTATTATATCAAAATAAACAGTTAACTTTGAAAAGCAAAGAAGAAAAATCAGCAAAACACATTGAATAAACCCTAAGTTATACAGTGTATTTATAACAAAATAATATGATAATATTGAGCCAAACATATTAACCACATCAATAAATGTAAACAGACTTGAATCACCATTAAAAGAAAAAAGTGTTCTCAAATGGACGCACAGAACAAAACCTAACTGTACACTGCAGAAATGAGGTACACCTAACACAGTGTTTCAAAAAGCAAAAAATAAACAAATAGATAAATAAAAGGAGAAGGAAATACAAACAAGGCAAATATAATCATTAAGAAATGAGGAGGACCTGGAGATGTAGCTCAGTGCTGGACCCCTTGCCTAATATCTGTGGGGCCCTCACTCAATCTCAGCGCACAACACCAACAATAAATAAATAACACCAGGACTTGGATTCTACAAGTCACATAAAGTAGAATGTAATCTTTAAAAGCATTAAATAAAGCAAAACAAAAATGTTTTACTTTTTATTGATGTTTGTTTTTTATTAGCCACAGTTCTCCATGCATGGTGGTGCACACCTATAATTCCAGCACTCAAGGGCGAAGGCAGAAGAACCAGGACCATTGCAAATTCGGGGCCAACCTGGGCTACATAATGAGTGTAAGACTAACCTGAATTATACAGCGAAAACTTGCCTCAAAGAAAAGCAAATAGCCCTAAGATATATGCAAAGATTTTTGATTTCTTAATAAGCTAAACTCCAAATGGCTGGAAAACCATTTGTCAGCCATCAGATTAGCAAAAGTTCAAACTCTCGACAGCACAATTACTGGCCTAGCATGAGGAAACAGGTTCTCTAATATTTTCTGAGGAGGCATGCAAACAGGGTACAATTTCAGTGGAAGAGAATCTGGCAATACTTTAAAAAAGAGTAACTTTTACTTTGTGACCAAGATGTTTCCCTCTTATTAGAGATTATCTCTTTTTTTTTTGAGACATGCTCTCACTTTGTAGTTCAGGCTGGCCCTGAGCTCAGCCTCAAACTCACATCACAGCAATCCTCCTGCCTCTGCCTCCTGAGTGCTGGGATTACAGGTGTGAGCCACCACGCCCGGCACTGTGGAATGTGCTACTGATTGCTGATGGGCATGAATCTCCATGCCCATTATTGTTATGTGGTTACCGGGGATCAAACCCCGGTCTTGAGCTTGCAAGACAAGGGGCCGGAACCATTGAGCTAAATCCTCGGCGCTATTAGAGATTATCTTTAAAAGAACACACAAGATTATTCATTGTAGCAACATTTATAGTTACAAACTATTATAAATCCAACAGATTAATTAAACAGTACATACACAAAATGCATATACATGAGAGGAAATTAAGAATATATGCGTGTGTAATATGCTGTATTTCATGCAAAAATATGAAAAATCAAATATACATATTATCTTCTATTAAAGAGAAATGCAAAGATAAACCAAAAAGCAAACAACTGATTACTTGAGGCAGAAGGGGGAGGAGGACAAAAACACAGAGGAGGGAAATATTTTCTCATCCTTGTCTGCTGAGAGTAACCAAGACATGACGCGCTAGCAGTTATACTTGGAATGTGAATCTCAGTTTTTAAATACAATTCTCCACTGAAAGGAAGTACAGCTCCCCAGAGACACAGCCAATCCCAGGGTTGGAGAAAGGAGCTTACAGGTGAGCCTACAACACCTCGGAGAGCCCCAGACTAGATTAAGTGTTCAAAAACTAATATGTGTGTGTCAAAAAGACATGGATGGAAGATAGCTTGAGAGAACTGCTGCTGCCAAATGAAGAAATTTTAAGCAAAAGTAGATAAGGCCAGTAATGATTAACTTTTACTTCACTAAACATTATAAGAATCCATGAATCATACTAATAAACTAATAAGGGAGAGGAATCCTCCTTCAGCTGAGTGTCAGCTAGTAAGTGTAAAGGGAGTGGCTGAGATAAAAATAAAATAAACATTTTAAAATAAATAAAATAATAATAATAATAATAATAATAATAAACAATAAATAAATAAATAAAATAAAAATAAAAATAAACATTTTCCACCAATCCTACTAAGGATTTCTTTGAACACAAATCATTACAGGTAAGAAATTTACACAGATAAGCTTGATAAGGAATAGGTATCATACGATCTTATGAGTCTCCCCAAAGATCGCTTTTCAGCTGAAAGGGAAAAAAGAAGAAGAATTACATAAAAGAGAAATCGGATGGGTTTTTGACCAGGTGAGCAAAATTAATGTGTCCAGATCAGAAAAGACAGGCATCGTGCCCCTCTTATCATGGTCCATACTCTGAAGACACAATCTCACGAATGAAGTTCTCTAGCACATGATGCATAATCTGATCTGACCCTGGGGAAGTTAAAAAATGTCTGTAACTGATCTGTGTTTTTCAAAAGTGCCAATGTCCGGAAAGAAATAGCAAAGATAAATACTATTCGATGGAAGGAGACTAACATGACAAGACAACTAAATTTCTGGACTGGATCTTATATTAGAGCGGGAACAACCAATTCCACAATGGCTATAGCTGCAGAACTTTCACATACAGACTACCATATTGTATAAAAAGCATTTTATCAATGTTAAATTTCCTGACTTTGATAATTGTTCAGTGATTTTATATGAGAATAGCCTTATCCTTTGGAAATATACATTGAAATATCAAGCTTTAGACAGCCACTGATATGTAATCTACTGAAAAAAAGTTCCAAAAAATATAAATAATGAAGGAAGAGGAATAGAAAGGAGAGAGCAATAACATGATAAAACAAATGTAGCAAAATGTTAAGCACCAGTAAACCTAGGTCAGTATAAAGGAACACTCTGTACTGCTGTTGTAACTTTTTTGTAAGTATGTAATTATTCTAAAATATACATTAAAATCGAAATATCCTATAATTTTATGACTCATTTTTAAGGAATGGTTTGTAAATCCATTTTATAATTAAAATTACAATTTAAAATTTTACGATTAAAATCAAAATATCCTATAATTTTATGACTCATTTTTAAGGAATGGTTTGTAAATCCTTTTATAAAAATATTTTTCTGAAGAAATATAAAGTTGTGACTTTATAAAGTCACTTTATAAAGTTGTGGCTATGACTTAACTCTTTGATTATCTGTGTTCTTGTTACATAAAAATGTACTTAAAAGTTATCAAAAGGATTGATCTGATCTGTTGTCACTCAATGTGACTTGTCCAAAATGTGGCTTTTCCTCAGCCTTGGTTTTCCCATTTGCAGAAAAGAAACCGAAGATTATGGGATTTCAGTGAGAATCAAATAAATAGCATGGTCCACTACACTCTTAGAATGCATTTATGTTAAGGTCCTTGACTAAGCACTTTCACTTAGGTGATAGGATGAGTTACTAAAAACCATCCTAAGAAAACTATTTTGCTCCAACACTACACTATTTAAAGATATGTTTCTATTTTAGTCCCATTTACAGATATATGAGAGATAAAATATACAACAACCACCAAAAAAAGAAATTAACCTTCTCAACTGTCAAAAAAATCAGGTCTCGGGCCGGGGATTTAGCTCAGTGGTTCCGGCACCTGTCTTGCAAGTGCAAGGACTGGAGTTCAATCCCCGGTCACCACATATTATACTGGGTGTGGAGACTCACGCCCAGCAGCAAGCAGTACCACATACAACAGTGCTGGGCGTGGTGGCTCACGCCTGTAATCCCAGCACTCGGGAGGCAGAGGCAGGAGGATTGCTGTGATGTGAATTTGAGGCTAGGCTCAGGGCCAGCCTGAACCACAAAGCGAGACCCTGTCTCAAAAAGAAAGAAAGAAAGAAAGAAAATCAGGCCTCTACCCAAGCATCTAAAAACAAAGGTGTTTTATTACAAGTATTCTAATTTTCCATGCTAGAATGCCTGTATTGTCAAGGCAATATTTGCCAATATTTCTTATAATTTAAATTTGACTAAACCTAAAGATACATGGTAAGGCAAAAGAACAGGGAGATTCCAAGCCTGTGGATGGTCCTCTGAGTCTTCATAGTATCTATCCTATTTTCAAATAAAATGAAGTCCTGTTTTATGAGCTACAAATTATCTACTCTTCTTCCTTTGAAAAAGTAACAACACTGTCTTCTATACTTAAAGATGAGAAACTGAATAATTTAAGTTTGTATTTCAATTGAAATAGAATTAACATCTATCAATGTTTACATCCATCAATGAACATATACTAAAAATTAATTTGGGTTAATTTTGTTTTAAAAAAAAAAACCTCTGTTTTTCTACCTTAGAAGATCCATTATGATTATAAATACTTTTCACCTTGATTAATCCTCATTTCTTATTTAAAATTTTACAAAATAAGCACCTGTGCTTGCAAATTTTAAAATGTTTCAGATGAATAATGCCCTCATTCACACAGAGTGAAACCAAACACCACCTTCTCGTCTGTGGGATTCTGCTCAGGACAGAGTCATTCCTCTTAGAAGAGACTTATACCTCATTAGGTAAAGGTGCAGCTTACTATGCGTCCAGCAGTAACTACTTACAATGATTCATCCTATTAGTGATTGAGTAACTTGCCTCAGCATTTGCAAAGCTATGTACTGGCGTTGTGAAATACAGTCCTACCTTCAAGGTATTCACACAAGGATGGAGATAGGTAATGCACAGAACATAACTATAACAGCATTTAGAAATGATATGGACTTGAATAAAGAGCAAACCAACATCAGGATTCAAAGAAGTGAAACAGTGTTGTCTCCTTCAACTCCTTAGATTGTCCGGGAAAGGAAATGAACTATGGCTAGGAGGTAACTTACTCCATGATTTGCATATGTATGCTAACATCTGTAACACCAAGGATGTGACACCTGCTACATGTTGCTGTACTAACTTCCCATAGACACTGTTTTAGTCATAGTAAATGTGCCTTTAAAACATACACATTTAGTGCTGGAGATGTAGCTCAATGGTACCAAGCCTGGCAGGCAAGCACAAGCCTCTGAGTTCAGTCCTCAGTAATGGAAAATAAACATTTTCTCAAAGCCACAAGATTATTAAGTTTAACAGGAGAAATGCAATTCCAGAATCCCTCTTTTCTTCAGCGCCTTAGTTAGAGATACTTAAAAAGACAATAGAGTACTACCTCTCCATGGTAAGGGTCACGGGATTCCAACCATATTTTTACAAAGACACTTTTGCTAGCCTCCACCCCCAGAAAGCTGTCTTCACACACCTTTGGGTGATGCTCTCCAATTACTCCAATCACAGCTCCACTCAGTGATGGTTCCCTTAGGTAACAGTCCTGAGATTCATGTCTACTTCTGCCGCATGTTCCAGACAGGTGCTCTGCATTTGTCTGGCCGTGGCAGCAGCAATCCAACTCAGGAAAAAATGCCAGATGTTCCAACAATGGATGTCACAGTTATCTATTTTTATTCTGGCAGCTCATTGAGGTTTTTATCATTTTTAGCTGTAAAATATATAAAGAGACCCTCTTATGGTAAAACCCTGTTTTCCATGAAAAACTTTCACTCTATTAGGCATGAGCAGCTTTCCTTTTGATTTGTGTCTGAACCATGAGAAAAAAACATCACAGAGGCAGACTGCATTGTACTAAGAACATATGCGTGCTTTTAAATCACTTTTATCTTACTTTTTACTAATGTAACCCTGAAACATAAAATATGTCCTTTTTTTCATTCACTGTTATGGGAAGAACAGATGGTGAAAGAGTTAGATTAAAGTAATACAGCATGTCCATTAAAATATCCCCCACTGCTCAGATGCTTTCCTCAAACAGGAGTCGTGTTTACTATAAAGAATGGCTTTGGCTTACGCTCATTGGAAATTGTCAAGGGTTTTCTCCAGAATAAACATAAGGGCAAGAGAAAAACTAATGTCAGAATCAAATGCTTTTTAAAGTCGTAGTAATTCAAATTATTCTACTAATCTAATACTGAACAAAACCAGGTGTCTAAGATGGTGTAACTGAATAGCAAATAAAAATTGAAGTTCATTTTTAACTTGAAAAATTTGAGAACCTAGAAAAACATACTTCAGAGGAACTGCAGAGAAAATATGAAGTAAAATTATTTTTCACTCCTCCATCCCTACTCATAGTACGTAGAACTTTTTTGCTATTACTTCACCCCTAATTTATTACCTTATTAATAAACCACAAAAATAATTCCTACATAAAAGATATTAGTGAAGGTTATGTGTAACATGATTTCTGCGCAAGTGTCACGGCTCTTCAGTGTTGCAGAAGACCCTTCTGAGGAATGTTTTAGGATTGACTTTAATTTCATACAGTTCCAAAAGGATTAATCTTTTTT
>PVIR01009165.1:0-54511 GCA_004026965.1 Petromus typicus | reverse complement strand
TACAGAGATAGAGCAGAGAAGACCTTGATAGCTGAGAAATAACAGGAAAATAGAAAAGATGACCTGAGGGCCTCACAGGAAGGAATGGGACTCCACCTTTTGCAATCTCAGAATTGTAAAGGTGAAAGGTTTTGAGAAGAAAGCCTCAGAGCACCATCTTCAAAATGGTGTCCACCTAAGGAAATTGTTGCAAAATGGTAGTGACCTAGAGAAGTTGTTTTGTGGGATTTGGTTCACAGAACCTCTATTGCTAAGAGAGAGGGAAGGTTGGCTACTACTGCTTCAAATGGCAGCAGACCTTGGCAACATCCATTTGGCACTGGTTTTAGGTGCATGCAGAACGCAAGAGTTATAAGGTCTTGGCAATGGCTCTCTCGAAACAAAACCCATCATTTTGTGTGCATGTTCTAAATCTTACTTTTTTCACACACTGCTAGAAGTCCTGCTCAGACATCAAATAAGTTTTTAAAGCATTATTTTTAATGCTTTTTTAAACTATATTATGTGGCACAAGGTTAGCCTAAAATTAGCAGTGATCATCTTAAGACACTTGGTTCTCTCTTCTTTTGTTTTACAAGCGAGAACCAGAACCTGAGGTGGAGCAGCTGTTCCCTAAACACGTGTGTCTTGGAACCACGCTGAAGCATTTTTTCAGAAATCTCGACTCTGACTCCAGTAGCATTGGTGCCAGATACCTACACCAATTGCTGCCTGAGAAGGAACACTGAGATTTCAGGTTATAGGAACTGTGCTTGGCGTTGTATGTAAGTCATCTTGTGTAGTTAGCTCACCAGCTTGACAAATTCTAGGCCACAGAGAAGGGAGGGGGCTCAGACAGGTGTCAACTCGGGCATACAGTTTAATGGCCGTGATGAGAATTCACATCTGGATTGACTAATCTCCCCAGTCCAACACTCTACTGTGTCTGATTTCAGATGAACACCATTGCATTGGTTAGATTGGGCTCAGAAAGTCTGCATTTGATTATTCACAAGCTCACATTCCAAACTAGTGTGACCACTACAAATATACAAAGTAATGAGCACAGTAGAACAATAACTATAAAGTGTCAGCAACCCAGGACCCCAGCCACTAGCCCAGAGCGATTCTAATTCTCCTTTAATTATCAAAAATCAGTGACTTGACTTTACCATCAGAAACACATCCCTGGCCCAGCTTCTGAGAACAGGAACTACTGCACAGCAGGGTGGACATTATGATGAGATGGTGATAAGGAAACCTGAGGCTCGGGGCGCAGAGCTGAGCGAGGACAGTGGCAATTCCAGAGAGCACACTGTGGCTCCTGTGGCCATGCATGCCCCTATTTTTAGGAGTATGCAACCAAGGGAGGAGCACCTCAGAGAGGGACCCTGGGTGAGTTCCATGCTTGCGTGTCTTTCCCTGAACTGATGTGCAACTTAGATAGACCCATTGGTGCACACAGTCACCAGGAACCATCACAAGAGGAAATGGGTGTGGGTTTCAAAGATAAATGAAGCTTAGAATTTATCTTTCTTAAGTGGTTCTCGAGCTGAGCTGAATATTGTAGCCAAAAAGGTAGCTTCAAAAATATCAGTGTCTGCAATTCAGTGCATTGATTTAATTGGCATAGGATGTAGCTAATACCAATTATCCTCCATCAGGATGGTATAAAGCTGTTCAGGAGACTCTGGTGTGCTGCAGAGCAGAGACCTATAAATATATATCTATATTTGTGAAGTAATATTAAAAGATAACCTCTTTCACTTAGTGTCATAGATGCTAATGATTTAGATCTTGAAGGTTTCTCAAAAGCCTCGTGTTTAGAAGGTAATGGGATTCTGGGCTGGGTCAATCTTCTCCTCAGGTGATTCATACAGTGAAGTTTGTGGCTGAATATGCTGTTAGGAACTGGGACCTGGTTGGAGCTTGGTCACCGCAGTGTGTCTGGAAGGCTGTGCTCTTGTCCCAGTCTCTTCCCTTGTCTCCCTGCTGCCTGGCTGCCACGAGGTCAGCGGCTGTCCTTGCCTAGGCCTTTCCACCACTCTGCCTTTGCCTTGGAGCCAGACAACCACAGACTGACCCCACTGGAAACTGTGAGCCACGTAAACCCTTTCTCTTTTAAACTGTGGGTGTTGGGTATTTTGTGCCAGTGACAGGAACATGACTAACGCGATGGCCTTCTGTCTGTCTCTCTCCTCGAGCTTCAGTGTCTCCTCCTATTCTGGCCTACACTGTCTTGCTGTGGGTGAAATACAACCTTCCACATAAAACACAGCGTTTCTGTCCTCTGCTGTGCTGTCGCTTGCTCACTAGCCATCTTTCCCCAAATGGCTCTGCTCCTTCCTGGTGAGTCAGCCTGAGTGGCTCAGCTTGGACTTCCTTTGCCATCACACAGGCAGGGACACTCCGCAGTGCTTCGAAATCTCGCTTTGGTGCAGGTTTCTCTGCCTGTTCTCCATGAGTGACAGACAGGCTGAGATGCTGCCCTCTGGGGTGAGTCTCATCACCCAGCCCAGGGCTGGTACCTCATGGAAGCAGGGCAGGGTTAGGAGATACACATCAGTACTCACCAACGGGGCGCTGAAAAATATATGTCTTTGTAGGAAAAACATTTAAAATAAAACAGGATGAATGGATGATCACAGGCAAAACAATAGAAGAGGACATTTTGAAGAAAGAAGGATAAGACAGAAGTAGAACCCCACCCTCAGAACCGGGATTGAGCTTCGGGGCTCTGTAGCTGCTCCATCCTTATCACCACCACCATCATTTTGCTGCAGGGAGAAAGAAGCTAGTTAATTTCCACAAAAGCTCCTCCAGAAGAAGCTTCTTCCCTTGGGAAGATTTAGACACCCTGTGCTGTAAAGCACAGCTACAGTCCTACGCTGATCTCGCTTATCCATCCCCTGCGAACTCACCAGCCAAACAGCAGCAACACTTTGGAAATGTCGGGACCTGATAAGTGATTCCCTGATTGTCTTTCCAGACAATTAAGGATCTAACAACTCCTGTGTGTAAAGCCTCCGAGGGGCTGCTCATTTGCAACAGCTTTGCAATCAGGTCAGAAGAGAGGTCCTCAGACAGCGCCGGCTCCAGCCACCAGGACCAAAGCAGAGGCGAGCTGCCAGGACCACACCTCACAGGTGTGGAAAGATGAAGCTCTTGCCCAGAATGCCAGCAGAACCTGGCAGTCTGAATTAGGCTTCGCAGAATGACAGCACTGTGACCAGCAGCATCTGAGTGGCAGGTGCTGTCTGCACCGTCGGGCTTCCTATGGCACGGCTGAGGTGATTCCAAGACTCCGGGCTCATGTGAGTCTGGGTCAGCCACTGAGAGCAGCAGTGAGTGTATCGCAGCAGGGAGGGGGGCAGCGTTCAAAGAGAGTATGAGATCTCCTTCCCACACTTTGAGAGCAGACCAGCTCCGTGGACCAGGGCACCTGGCAGTCTCTTGCTGAAGGACCACACAGAGAGGCGTGAATCTCCAGTCCCACCGCATCTATCCACCTGTCTGATCTAACTGGGGGCTCACACTGTCCGAAGGCTCCTGCTGACGTTTGTGTCTCTGATCTGCCTGCCAGGGAGCTTCAGCAGGACTGACTGGTGTCACCCTGAGCCGGCAGGTTGGGGCCACAGCAGTGCACTCGATCTAAAGGCTTCTGCAGTGCCACTAACACAGCTCAAAGCCACCAAATAATCCCGACTGGCACTGGGCCTTTGCCGTCACTCACCCGTTCTGCCAACTCTGATCTCAGAACTAAAAATTCTTGAGAGCTAATTCCTGAAATCCTCAGTCTCCAGCTGGTAAATGAGAGTACGGAGATTTCTATTAAGATCCTTGTCTCTTTTTCAAACACCAGGATAAAGCAAGCAATAGGAAGGCAAAGGAAACGTGATTACAGCTCTCTGCCTTGCTCCTCATCCCCTTTCCAGGAGAAACTTGAGGAATTATGTAGCACGTGGGCAAATTTCAGCTGAATAACAGTAAACTCATTAGAGGTTATTAGGATATTTTAGAAGAGTACAGAGTGGAGGTTGTAAGAGAAAAGATGAAAATGTTCTTATTCTGAAACTGGTATAAACTTTCTGTGTGAGTGTTTACAACACAGAGAAAAAGTTAGGAGGAAAAAATAGAAGTGCTTCCTCCACCCACAGGAGAAGGCCACAGAAGGCCCTGCACCTGCGCACTGGAGCCTCCGTATTGTTTCCACGAGAACACCTGTCCCCTCCTCCTCCACAGTGTTTAAAACCAATATCTCAACTCCCATCCCAGCCTTAAGTAAGTTGTCTAATGTGTGACAGGATGGGCATCCGGGAACGGAAAGGCTGCGTCCACCCAGCCGCTAGAGACAGCCGACTGAGACGCAGCATTGGCTCCGCGTCTGGTACAAAGCACCGACCTCAAACCCAAGGCGACTACGGAGCTTCAGACTCACCCCTCCGGGAGCTGTTTGACGATGGCTTTAAAAATGACACAAGTGGGGCCGGTGAGTTAGCTCAGTGGTTCCAGCACCTGTCTTGGAAGCGCAAGGACCCGGGTTCGATTCCCCGGCAACCGCATATGATACTGGATGTGGAGACTCATGCCCAGCAGCAACCAGTACCACATACCACAGTGCCAGGCGTGGTGGCTCACGCCTGTAATCCCAGCAGTCGGGAGGCAAAGGCAGGAGGATTGCTGTGATGTGAGTTTGAGGCTGAGCTCAGGGCCAGCCTGAACTACAAAGCGAGCCCCTGTCTCAAAAAAAAAAAAAAAAGACACAAGTTATTCCTCCTTTGGAGAATTCTCGTACAGAATCGTCTTCTTCATAACCTGCCTTGAATCATTCCTCTGACAGATTTTTAAATCAAAATTCTTGAGAAACGGCACAAGTGAAAAAGAATGGCATTGTTTCTTCTTCTGCAAAACAATAAACAAACAACAAGCAGAGCTTCCCAGGGGAGCCAGTTCTGGTGCTTCCCGGATTTTAATGTGACGCTGAGTGGAAGACGCTTGTTTCCCAAATGACTACACGTATTTATGAATGAAGCTGCAGCAGGGCGCGTCGATGACCGTCTGGGACGAGATGTGTGAATGGACCGCTCCGGGGTCTACTCTCAGGACCTGGCGACCCTTTCTGCCTCGGGCTTCATCCGCAGGATCGTCCTCACCGCCCTCCCCTCGGGGTCGCTATGGCCGCAGTCGGGAATTGTGCAGGGCACAGACAGCCGGCAGGAGGCTTCCGACCGGGCAGTGCGGCTCCAGGGTCCAGGGTCCAAGGGAAGGAGCGGCCTGGCGGGGACTGCCACCTTCCCAGCAGGGGACAGAAGAGCACAACACACCCACTGGTGGGCTGCCGCAGGCTTCTCAGGACGTTCGCCACTCTCCATGGCACAAGAACGCACCGTGTGGAGCACGACAGGACTGCGCACCGTTGTGCCCTTCTCTCAGCGAGAGGGGCTGCCGCACGAGATGTGAGAGCTTTGCACAAATATCACAGTTCTCCATTAAACGTGTGGCGGCAATTGTGCAAGAAAATAGCATGTGAAGTTATTCTCCTGAAGATCCACGTTTGCTCTCCATATCTCACATTTTAACCCTGCTGCTGTTTTCATGACTGTTTGCATATTTGTATCATTTCCTTTCAACAATAACAGTAACTTTAGGAGGCACTGTAGCATCAAAGTCTCCATCTATGAAGCAGCAACACCTGGGATTATCTGAAGGGTTGTCCTCGCCCCAGACAGGGCCGCGCCTCCCTCTGCTCACGGCTGGGCCCAGACACAAAGGAGACCGAGCTGACAGGGCCCGGAATCTTCTTCTAGGCCTCCAGCGACCTCAGACCTCCTTGCCAGGCCTCACCGTCTAGGGTTGTCATGATCTTTGACAGGGCCGAGTTCGGGGGTTGGGCTTTTAACTGTGTGACTTGGGAGATGCTCCACCTGACACGCAGCTCCAGGTCTTCTGAACCCCAGAGGCTGACGTGAGCGGTGCCATTGTCTGAGCCTCGCGCGTTTCAGCCTCTCCAGGTGCCAGCGGTGCAAGGACAGCCAGCAAGGAAGGGCAGGGGCGGCTGCCTGGGATCCGGGCTCCTGTGAGCAGGGCCTCTTCCTCAGGCTCAGGCCACTCCGTGAATGCGTCCTGACTTCGGAGACTGCAGAGGGCAGAGCCCCAGGGGCAGGGGCACGCGGCACGAGGAGGTCCCCGGCTGATCTGGTTTGATTGCATATCCACGTGCCAACATGCGGCAACACTGACCGGCAGAGGCCGCGGCTTGGGTGGGACCGCGGTTCCAGGCGGTGGATGGGAGCCGGTTTCCACAGCCTGACTCCTCCCGCTCAAAGGGCGCATCCGCTCAGCCTGTTCACAGCGCGGCTCTCTGGTAAATGCGATCCCAGGAACACGGGCTACCCGTCACCGCCCTGCCAGGGCTTCAGAGGACAACACGAAT
The DNA here is from genome assembly GCA_004026965.1 of Petromus typicus. Lineage (NCBI taxonomy): Eukaryota > Metazoa > Chordata > Mammalia > Rodentia > Petromuridae > Petromus > Petromus typicus. The sequence goes on along the minus strand of PVIR01009165.1, from coordinate 48,099 downwards.
GCGTCTGGAGAAAGAACTCAACAGACAGCAGAGACAACGGTGTGTTAATTTCATACAAATACCTTCATTGTTTTTTTTTCAATTATCTTTATTGGTACATTAAATATACACATCATGATTGCACTCCATAATGGGGATTTGTACCAGTATAAGACACAACTTAATTCTCATTTTTTCCCATAGCCCCACCCATACCTTCATTGTTTTAAGTTTATTTTCTCTGTCTCAGGAGTTGCTATGTGCAATTAAGAGTTATCTGTAAGTAACAGTTTGCTTTTGTATATCACTGAAGCAATTAATAAGCGTTTTGAATGTGTATACTGGACATACGCATATTCATATGCATATGTGTGTTCGACATGTGTGTTGCATTAAGTCCATCTCTCTACCATCTGTCTGTCTGTCCACACTCAATAGCATTCATATTCATCTGCCATGATTTTGAAGACATGGTGAACTTCTGCCATTTAAAGGCTTGCTGACTTGCCAGGGTCCTAGACACAGAACAAGACTGTCTGCGCTTTCTGCTAACCTCCAAGTACACGTGTGCCATCAAGGATATGACTGCTGGAGAGAACAGCTTTTTTTATGTGCTTTAACTTTGAAATGTCTGAGCCGTCCTGAGCCATGTTACAGATACGAGCAACAATCATACAGACTTCGGAAGTGGGAAAAAGACTTATAAACAGTGGCAGACAACGGGCCTTTTACCTGGAAAGGACGTAAAATTCACAGTCAAATGTGGGTGTGGTGACTCTGTGTCTTCTTGGTCGGGTGTCAGTGTCTCGTCCCTGGAAAGTTCCCACATGACAGTTCCTGTCTGACAACTCACGTGGAAATGTGGCAGCAATCATTAATCTCACAAGGAAAATAGCCTGCGTGATGGAGAAAGATCTCTACGCATCTTGGCTTCTACCCTGGGAGATAAGAAACAGGAGACCAGGAAGAATGAGATGAAGCCTCTGTGTGATTCTTCTTCCTCTCCCAGCTCGCATCTCTCCTTCAGCGGCTGATCCCTGGATCAGAAGGTCCATTTCCTCTCAGATCCAAGTGTCCCTTCGTGGAGATGAAGATGGCCTCGCAGTTACACCATGGAGAACCCAGTCCTCGTTTCCGTGCTGTTGGGGATAATTCTGTGGTGTGAATGACACACTTGCTTTGACTTTCCCACCATGGAAAGGACCCTCCTGAACCTGTCTGTGACCATAGCAAAGTACCGTGCAGGGGCTCCTGGACTGCACTTCCAGCACCCAGCAGAAAAGACTGGCTGGGCAGGACCAGCAAGAAGGGCTTCTAGGAATATATGAGGCTCTTACTTCCTCTGAGAGTTATTTTGGCAGGAGAGAAGATAGGAAATGAGTTGAAGTATATTCTAGATGTTAAGAGTGACACCAAATAAGTAAAGATAAAAGGTAATAAGACAGAATTTTTGTTTTCAAAGCAATTCTGTCTTTATGGGATAATCAGAAAAAATAGAAGTGCTTTCAGCTCATCTAGCAAAGAGAAAACTGAGCTTTCATCATCTCAGAGGAAGCAAAATACAGCACATAGAGGAACTTCAAGGATGGACAGAGGAAGAGGGTAGTGTGTGAGATCATACAGCAGCCCCTGGGAGATTCATCGATATACGCAGATGTCCCTGTGCACCTGTAGCATAGAGCTTTGCCTCAACTCACAGTCAAGGCCACCACCAGGCCCACAGCCAGGGAGAAGAGCCCCAGGCCTGACACACAGAGTGTAGTCAGACAGAAAAGATGCCAGATACAATGTGGAAAGCCCACCTGTCACCTCAGCAAATGAAAGTTGTAAATTGTTAGGTTGCTATTTTTTAAGAGTAGATGGGAAGACAGCATAAAACACTAGAGCCAGGAAGACTGGGGCCTGGAAAGTCCCATTGCCCTGTGAGGGGATCATCCAGGAGGGGCTTTCAGGTCCTGAGCTGGCTCTGACCCTGGGGACAGAATCTGAGTCTCCAGTCATAGTCCGGGCCTTAGCCTGAGAGGCAATTCCAAGTGACTTTATGATTAGAAAGATGCAGAAAAATCCCGGAGACAAGAAAACCAATCTAACCCACTGCACAAATACTTCTGTGCTGAATTTAGGAATAAGCTACACAACCATCAATTTTGAAAAAGTCCATGCCATGTAAGTCCTTTGAGACATCTGTGGGATTTCAGCATATTAGAACTTGTGACATCATGGCCTTTGGATTTGACCTGAAACTTTCAGTAGGTTTCACTTTGTTAAAAGTTCAAAGTGGAACTTTTGTGGTTCCACTTTGAAGGAACCAAGAGAATCACAAATTTGCAAATGTTTTTCAACTTTAATTGTAGAGAGAATGCTCTACTTACATATCCAAGGGCCGAAAAGAAATTTGCTTGTTGGATTTGGTGGTCTGTCTATGAAGAATATAATGTGTTTCAGATTCATTAAATTTTGAAAGTACTTTAAAAATGCTTTCAGATATTTAACTAAGTTTAGTAGGTCTTACTAAATTTATTTAATAAAACAATTTAATGGCTTAAAAAAGAAATTTTGACTTTAAAAACAGCATTAATTTTTTTTTTTTTTTTTTTTTTCTTTAGGTTTTTTGAGACAGGGTCTCACTTTGTGGTTCAGGCTGGCCCTGAGCTCAGCCTCAAACTCACAACACAATCCTCCTGCCTCTGCCTCCCGAGTGCTGGGACTACAGGCGTGAGCCACCACGCCCAGCACTGTGGTATGTGGTACTGGTTGCTGCTGGGTGTGGGTCTCCACACCCAGTATTGTTATGTGGTTACCGGAGAATCGAACCCGGGTCCTTGCTCTTGTGAGACAGGCGCCGGAACCACTGAGCTAACTCCCCGGCCCAAAAACAGCATTAATTTAAACAAAAATTATTCTGCCATATGTGGTCTTTTCTAAGATAAAATCTTTAAGATTTAAAAAAGAATCTTTGTTGTATATGGGCCTCAAGTAGACCAGAAAAGTATAATGTTTTATTGAACTGTAAGTAGAACTATTTGCCTTCCTTATTAACCATTTGAGAAGAGAAAAATGAGCCACTATTTTGTGTAGTTCTGGATTCTCTGCTGCATCAAATGTGACCTTTCGTGGTGGAATATTAAGTTGCACCCATTCAACTTGCACTCATCGATAATGATGTGATGACATCCTCGTGTTTTTGTATTTGAGGGCAGGTCCCAGCCTGTCTCATCAGCAGTTTCTATGGAACCGGCAGGAGCGTTGTGTAACCTGGCTCTTGTACGCATCCACTTGAAACCCGAAGCCATGTGCACTTCTGGGCTTCACTGTGGAGTGTCCTTGGGCTTGACAGCTGAGACTACTTCATTTCTAGAGGGTGTTTTCCCCTGAGGCTGGACTGAAAGAAAAGCAACAGCTTCAAAGCTAAACGCGCTTTAGCATGAAAAAGACCCTGCGCTAAGTGCAGGGCGGACTCGGATTCCCAGCATCACCTCTGAACACCAAGCCTAACTTGCCGTGTTCCGCCACAAGGGCGATGGGAGGGATTCGGCAGCGTCGTCAGGACTCTGCACGTGGGATTCTCAGGCGTGACCTTCTCCCCCGCTCACAGCCAGCCAGGAGACTCACTTCAGGCAAAGCAGAAACAACTTTCTTAAACACAGCCCTGGTCCCTTTTTTCAGCGGCCTCCTACCTTGATTTTCCTTGTGTTTTTCCGTTCCTTGTTTGCAAACCCAACTCAGCCCGCAGAGCCCAAGTGGAAGGTCAAGGTCTTCGTTCTGATACCTGTTCCCACGGCACAATGAACAGGCTGCAGGGGGAGGGCCCAAACTTCTTTGCCAAACAGTATACTTCTGTAGGGAGGCCATCTCCAGCTTCCGCTTTATTCTCCAAGAGTTCCACAGTCAGCAGGCTTAGTACCTCCCATTAGCAATGTTTGCCTGCTCCTCCCCGGGCCAAACCCGCTGACCTCGGTCCGAATCCTTGGAACCCCATGGGCTGGCTGCTCAGACAGGTGCTGAGTGAACTCTGACAGGAAGCCACCACTGGGGGGACCTCTGGGAGCCTCTCTATGAGGCAGCTTCCCCTAGCCTCAGCAAAGGCCTCAACGACGTGGTTGTCTGGATACCTGACATAAATATCGAGGGGGTTTTAAGGTTGCATTTAATGGTCAGAACTTGGACAAGACCATGCAGAAGACACAAGCCCTGGCTGAGCAGATAGGTGTGTCTGACACACCTCATGAGCACATTTTCTCTGACTCAATCTTCACACCAACCCTGCCAGCCCCGTGCATAAATGTAGCAGGGACCCCGTCACCTCCTTCTACCTGAAGGTGGCCTGTAGCCTGAGAGAAGAAGGGGACTCTGCTGGGTAAAATGGCCAGGCAGGGTCACACAGAAGACGCGACTCATGCTGTCCCTCCTGAATGAGGTGTCTGCCTCTCTCAGTGTTGGCATAGAACTTCGTAGAAAACCTCTCAGTTCCACAAATTGGGAATGATTGGTTGCCCTTCAAATGAAAACCTCTAAATAGCCCTCTTTGGGAAAGTATTCAGAGCTCTGGCCTATGCCAAAATAGCAAGGGAGTGGCTCAGAACTCCATTAAAGATGTGGCATTTGAAAGCATAGAAGAAAACCTTGATGTGAAGAGAATTGCTCTTTTCCACAAAAGAGCAACATGTCCCCCTGCCAGAGAAATGCCACATCAATTCCTAGCTAAGTGGCAGACGTGGCCATCTGGTGAGAGGCTGTTTTGACTCAATCAGCACTCAGCTTCCAGTCAGTGAAGTGAAAAGTCGCTCCTCCTTCCACTGATCATGTTTTCGTGCCCTTGCTCCTCACAGCAGCCTCCTGAGAGCCCAAAGATGCCTCCCTCCCCCGGACCGTCCTGTCTCTATGTGCAAAAGCTATTCTGAGGCACATACAGCAGCTGCTGCCCCGGGTGAGGGTCTTTCATTTAGAGGTCGCTCTGTCTTGAAGCCACTTGGTCTGCACCTCAGCATCCCCCCAGGGCCCTCCCAGGGCAGGCAGGGGCTCCACTGCCTCAGCTCAGCCTCACCAGAGGCTGTCCCCAAACAGTGGCTCTCCACTCCTGAAACACATCACAGCATTTGAAACAGTGGTGATTGTCACATCTGAAAGGTTTGTTATTGGCACTCACCAGGGGAGTCAGGGAGTCTGCAACAGACTCTGCAATGCACAGGACAGACCCCCAGCAGGACACAAGGTTGGCAACAACAGGGCAAGAGTCCCCTAGGCTGGTCCTCTGTCCAGGCCTCGTCTGCTCACTGCCTCTCCTGAGTTGTGCTGCCACTGTTTTTGAGAGGGAAGTAGGGAGAATATGAATAACCCAACTCCAGTCTACAGAAGAGAGCCTCCCTACACATCCTAGATGTTAGGACAACCAGTGCCGAACACCAGCTGCTGATGGGAACGCCACTGGTGACTGCAGTCATCTTCCTGCTTAGTTTTATAGAGCAACTAAATGTTTATTTAGCATTAGAATCTCTTTGAAATGCTTTGCACATTTACTTTCTAAAAATTTACTGATAACTCCCTTCTAAAACTATACACAAATGTGCATGGCAACATTTTTCACATTGCTAAAAAGTGAAAATGATCCAAATACCATTCAGCTAGTGAGTGGATATAAAAATGTGGTATATCCATACAACGGAATATTATTTGGCAAGAAAAAAGGATGAAATACATGGCGGCAGCACAGAAAAACCTGAAAAATATTGTGCTAAGTGAAATAAGCCAGATAAGAAAGGCCACATTGTGTACTTCAATTACTATGAAGTTTATTTTTAAAAGACATATCTGTAGAAAGAGTAGATAAGGGGCTGTCTAGAAGGTAAGATAGAATTTCAAGATTTGGAATGACGGTTGATTGCAAATAAGCATGCAATCTCCTGCTGGGGCCAGTACAAGTGCTCTAAAATTAGATGGTGGTGATAATTGTACAACACTGTGCATGTTAGTGTTAAATGATGGTGCGGTTCGCTTTGAGTTGCTACAAGCATTGAACATTTTTAATTAACTTCAACCCTATTAAATCCCTTCTGCTTCCTTGTCCTTGTTCCCTCCCTGAACTCTAGATGTTTCTTTGTCACACGCCTCTTGCTTTGGTTGACAGATGGCTTGTGTTACATTAGAAGAGCAGAGACGGGCGCTGACCTTTGGGGCCTAGCCATTCCTTTACAACGGCTCATGTCGGATCCTGCTGGATTCAAGGAGAACAGGGCATTTCCAGTACAGTCAGTCCAGGGCCACAAGGACAGCCAGAGTGTTCACGCCCTCTCTCTAGTGCACCCTGCAGGCGTCAGCAAGCCTCACTTCCCGAAAAGATGACTGCCGCTGCCTTGCAGACTCGCCTCACAGGCTGGAGCTGGTCTGTTGTTGCACTGCCGACTTCCCACCCTGAGAAGGCTCTCCTTCCATTCCCAAGCCGGTCACAGGGCCACCGTGACAGCGAAGACCGCAGGAACAGTCCCTCCCAGTCCCACCCACTGCCACACAGCAGTCCCATCTCCAGTGCCTGTGATGTTTGCTTCTCTAATTGACCTCGAGTCTCCACGTAGGCAGAAAAGGATCAACTGATCCCATGTCCCTTGGGGGCATTACAAAAACTGCAACAAAGGGCTCCCCTAGCTCCAAGTTCTCCCCTCAGTGTAGTCACTTCTACCCTCGAATTCCCACTGAGGTCATGTATAGTATAAACTAATGAACCAAATCTGAATAACAGTTAGTTTCTCACTTACCTAACAGGAATATCTTCAAGGAAACTCCTCACAAGTGGAGACTTGGCCCCGCTCTGCAGAATCAGGGTGATCTGGGGCCAGGGATATAGCTCAGTGGTTCCGGCGCCTGTTTTGCAAGCGCAAGGACCCGGGTTCGATCCCGGTAACCACATAACAATACTGGGTGTGGAAACTCACCCCAGCAGCAACCAGTACCACATACCACAGTGCCAGGCGTGGTGGCTCACGCCTGTAATCCCAGCACTTGGGAGGCAGAGGCAGGAGGATTGCTGTGATGTGAGTTTGAGGCTGAGCTCAGGGCCAGCCTGAACCACAAAGCGAGATCCTGTCTCAAAAAAAAAAAAAAAAACAAAAAACAAAAAACAGAATCAGGGTGATCTGAGAAAGCCCACCAGACAGAGGTGCTGTGCTGGGCACCAGCTGGTGGCCACAGCCCATTACAGAGCATGCTGTGCCCCTGAGAATAGTCAATGAAGATGGGACAGGCTGCAGTCCGGAAATATCTCATTATTCCTTTCACTAAAACAAACCAGCTGTGTCTTTCCTATCATATTGTCTCACTGATTCACTGAAATAATTTGCAACTCTGTTGCTACATTACCAGCTAAGGGGGCATAATTCTCCCAATGAAGTATTTAAGTTACAAGAATGGAAGAAGGAAGAAAGGCACAGCTCCCGGTGTATTTTGCTAAACTTTAAAGGAACTGCAGACTCGCTCCTGCCAAACGGTAAACGCTAAATCTGAGGGCTGTCACTGCTTCAAATGAACGGACAGATGTTTGTTCTCAAGCCTGTCTTCCTCTCAATGGCGTTTTCAGGGTATTAAAAACTTCCTGACACTGTATTTCAGTGAAAATGTGTTTTTTAGAAGAGGTTATTTTGATATCATAAAAAAAAAAACCCAACAAGTCTTTTGGAATACGTGTTGGGAGATCTGAACCAACAGATGAGATTTAGGCAGCGTAAGAAAAGGTAGAAACTGCAAAGGTGAAATTTCCCACACAACTTGGACAGGATCTTTAGAAGAAGCCTGTTTCTTCTCTTTCATCTTGTCACTTCCTGAGTGTTCCAAATGTAGACCTGAGTATAGACCAGGGAGGATTTTTGCACCAAGGAGCTTTTGGCATCTTTGGCAGCCACAAATAGCAGGTCATTGGCATCTCTAAGGCGAAGCCAGGGTGCTGCTTGGTGTTCATTGTCATTCTCATTTTTCTTTTCAACAGCTTCTCTTTTAAATCAAAATGACTTATTCATTGTTTTTTTTCCTTCTTAGCATCTCAGCTGAAATATTCCCTTTCTTTCCCTCTAGATTGATATCTGAGTTCAGAATGCTTCCCAGTATACATGCCAGCACTACTCTTCTCAGTGTGGACACAATTGAATGTGATGTAGCTATCTCATTAGAGGTGAGGCCCTTCCCACAATATGCATCCCCATTGCCTTATTAACTGTGATTTGGACACACAGTTCCCTTTGAAGTTATAGGAACTTCCTATGATAAAATTCAGAGATAATGGACTTTAGTGGATATTGTCAGTCTTTGACATTAAAATATAAATTCACTGTTAATTGATACCTACACGCATGACTTCTCTTAATCAATAAAAGTGAAAGCAAAAAATACATCAAACACTCACTAAATTCTATCTGACTTTTGGAAAGCTTACAATAGGATGCTTCTGCTATCTGAGCTGGAATACCAAATGTGGGATGCTTCAGTTTTCATCATGATCTGTACCACTGTTCCAGAGTCTTCCTGTCACACAAATGTCTCACAAGAGTGCAAATAGGGGACTTCTGGCACTTCCTGATCCAAATTGAAAACCACTGAAGCATTTGTCTACAAATGCAGTCTCATCAGTCAGCCTGCAGGCCTTTTTTTTCCAGAGTGAAGGGCAACGCGGATACATCTGAACCATCTGACATGACACAACTTACCTTCTCCATGAGCCATTTTTACTTAGAAAGTGTTCAATGACTCAGTGAAAGGGACAGAATATAGAATACAGGAGAATCACACTTCCTTTCTCAGGCTCTGACTACAACATTGGGGACACCCTTTCTCTGACTTTGCTTCCTCATTTGCAAATAGGTTGAACGAAGTTCCACTCATTTAGTGATAAATTGTCTCATTACTGAGTATAAACACTGTTATTGTTTAGCATTTATTTTTGCAATCTGTCAGGACATTTTGAAATTTCTGCATGAAATATACAACTTAATAATTTTCTCCTCCTTTCTCTGGCATGGTGTGTGGGAGAGCGCAGGCAGAATGGCAAACACATGGGCCATGTAAACGAAATGCTCTTCAGTTTATTCCAAAGGGATAAAAGGAAATGTAATTAAGCAACCTAAAAGCCTTCCAAATAAACTTCCCTTAAAAGAGTGGAAAAGGAGGTCATAAGTGATCAAAGTAATAAATCAGACCCTGTGACACATGGAGATGAAGAGCAGATTAAGGCAGGGAGCCGAGAATCAGCGATGGGGGAGTCAGAGACTTCCGGGATGGAAGGAGACATCAGAAATGTGGATCAGATGCTGGCCAGCGTGGAGAGGCAAAGGGACAAACACCGTCCCAAGCCCTAGCCTTAGATCGGCTCCCTTTCTCTCTTTTGCATTTCTCTCCTCTCTCTCTCTCTCTCTCTCTCTCTCTCTCTCTCTCTCTCTCTCTTCCTTTCTCTGGGTCCCCTTCAATCTCCATCTTTCTCTCTCCTCTTAATATAAATACAGTTCAATACTAAGCGTCTATATGTTTCCATTTAAGGGTGAAAAGCCAGAATGTCAGTAATAAACCACAAAAAGAAAAGAGGAGAAAGGCCTCCTGGTTCGTGGTCCCTAGGAGAGATTTCCTGCGCTGCAGATGCCTGCCGTAAAGAATAGCAGAGCACACATGTCACAAGTAACCACGGGACACTCTGTGTTGGGTTTTTGGTTTGTTTGTTTGTTTGGTTGGTTGGTTGTTTTTAGTTTTGTTTTGTTTTGTTTTGGGTTTTTTGCTAAATTCAGGCTGCCGATAAAGCTTTTACTTTTTTGTTTGTTTGTTTGTTTTTAATTTAAATCTTTTTTTTTTTTTTTTAGGTTTTTGGAGACAGGGTCTCACTTTGTGGTTCAGGCTGGCCCTGAGCTCAGCCTCAAACTCACATCACGATCCTCCTGCCTCTGCCTCCCGAGTGCTGGGATTACAGGCGTGAGCCACCACGCCCGGCACTGTGGATGTGGTACTGGTTGCTGCTGGGTGTGGGTCTCCACACCCAGTATTGTTATGTGATTACCGGGGAATCGAACCCGGGTCCTTGCGCTTGCGAGACAGGCGCCGGAACCACTGAGCTAACTCCCCGGCCCCTTTTAATTTAAATCTTTATTGGTACATTATGAGTACACATCATCATCACATTCAACATTGAGAGTTTGTACCAGAATATAACATGACTTGATTCTCATTTTTTCCTCTTTCTCCCCACCCTGCAACCCCCCACCCCTTTTAAAGGACATTAGTAGAATACAAATGAGTATAAATATTCAGTATTTCACATATATTCTTAGCACATTGTCAGGCGAGTTTACAAACTCTTTAGAAAGCTTCACGAAATGAACATATTTTGTATTGTTTACAAAAACTTTAGCTTTCAAGAGATTCGAACTAAAGCAAAACTATATTCATATCTTGTGACTCTAGTTTCATCTGCTTTGAAACAAGAGCTGGTTACCCTATAAGAGTCATTAATGTTTCTGAAATTCACCGAGCCAGAGTCTGGTGCTGTGAGCCTTCTTCTCCGTGTGTGCACACCCTTGAGAACTGGCAGCCTCTGCACACAGCAGACTCACGCTGTACCGACTGTGGGACATGAAGCCATCAAGGTGTAAATCTCCTCTCTCAGGATTATACATCTGCATCATAAGAATCACAAAATCATGAGTTTCCATTAAGAACAACCATATCATGATTTATAGTTTTTAACTGTCACCTCCCATACTGTTTGTCTCTGCTATCTTCTTTTTCAACATGTTCAAATATGAATGTGCTCTTCTTAAATCCAGCACATGGCTTTTGAGACGATAGTATAGTTTTAACTACCGTGAATTAGGACTGTGCATATAATCAAATATAATTGATTTTCTTTTGCTCATTGTCTTTCAAACAAAGACAATGGGATCTGAGGCATTCTTTTGTTAAAATAAAGATTTAAAAGCCAAAATAAGCATAAAAAATGAATGGGAATAGAATGGAATTAAATCATAGTATAAAATTCCTGTAATAAAAACAATTCTTGAATTATAGAGAATCCTGAGTTGAAAAATCTATCACTTTGTAAACACTCATCAGGGTGGTGCCGCACTATCATTCACCAGAGACACCTGCAGAAAGAGACTCAAGTAATGTGTCTGGGGAGAAGATTTCCTTACAGGTGTGATAAAATGTGGTCTTTGGAGAGCCTATCATGTTCTCTTGGCCCATTTTGAAAATTCTTTAGTAAAGATATCCACAAGTCTTCACCAGAGCTTAGAAACATCATTTTATTATTCTAATAAGAACCTAATTGGTAATTGAGACATTTAAATATAAATCTATACAAAGTGAATCAGAATTCTTGACATTTAAATCATGATAATTTAAAATAAGTGTTTAAATGAATAAAGTGATAACAGTGATTAATGTAGAGTGGCTGTGACTCGTTTTTCTTTCCTTCCCTGTAGCTTCCAACAGTCCACAAAAAAATACAGTGAATATTTTAACCAATAAAAAATTCAAAACTATATTTAAGTTTTTGCAAGTGACTGATATTTTCCCTGGCTAAACACAGCACTTCAATGCATTTGGGTGAGTCAAAACCTTTAATATGATTCCAAGGTCTGCTATCGTAAGCAGAACCTTGTGAAAATTAAATCTAAACCTACATGTCATAAAGGAACAGACATTTCCTATTTAGGATCTCAGTGAATGAGTTTTTAACATCAACAAAAATATCCTACTCCCCTAGAAAAAGTCACCCCACACCAAAAACAGAAGTTGTGCCGTGCGATGAGAGAGTGGATTTGACTGCATTCTGCATATACCAACTGTACTGTAGTCTTACTTTGTTTTCACTTGTGTTCTTCTCATCTGGAACAAATAGAACAAAGTTTTTCTCAGAAAAACTTTGTCATTTTAGTGAAAATCCTACAGCATTCATAAACATATATTTTTGATTGTGCAATAGGAAAAATTAAACTGTGATATCTTTCCAAATGAAAAAAAAATTTAGTTAACTGAAGTAACAAATACAGGGTTTCATTTTTGGAGTGATGCAAATGTTCTCCAATCAGTGATGATGATTACACAGCCCCGTCCACATGCTAAAGACCACTAAGCTGTAGACTGAAAAGTAGAGATTCTCCTAATGTGAGTTACGTCCTTAGAAAGGGAGAAGAAGACACTGAGGAAGCAGCATCAGATTCAGGACTGAACGCGTCTGTCCTTCGTAATCCCTGTGCCTCCTCCCAGACCAAACGCAGAGGACAGGGCCAGGCCAGGACTCGCGACAGTCAGCAGGGTGCACCATGACCTCGGGGCCTCTCTCACGCCAGGCTCTTTCTAATCAGACAGGATCATATGAGCAGCCATCTCAGCCATACTGAGGGGACACTCCCAGAGAAGGTATTTATTACCTTCAGGCCAGGAATGGCCGCTAGAGCTAGGAGGTGGAGCAAGCAAAACGTAGTCACCTTCAGTTTGGACACTTCACTCTCCCCAACCTTTTTGCTGATATTAAGCTGCACTGATGCGCTTCTCTCCTGCATTTGTTGCTAACTGACCTTCACCAAGTTTAGTGGAAGGCAGCCAGCATGGACGTGGTCATGATCCTGCAGGTTGGTGCTCCCCCATGAGGCCCTCCTGACTCAGGCTGGCCAGCCGGCTGGAGCTGGTGCAATGGGGCGTTGGGCTACAGGCCCCTCTTTTTCCTGGTCCACACCACACAGCAGGCAAACAAAGCACTTCTCCCACATGCTCTGAGTCAAGTGGGGGAGCAGCACCCACCTTGTGACGAGAGAACAGAGTATCACACAGCCAGACTGGGGACAACCTACACCCGCCATAGTACCAGAAGTACTGAAATTGTAAAGACAAAGAGATGACCCTGGAAGAGTCTTAATTCACAGAGATAACATTGCTGAGGACAAGGGACCTGTGCTTGTCCCGTGAGATTTGCAACCAGAATCATGGAAAGAATCAAAGCCAGAAAGGGAGGTACCTCTGCCATGCTGTAGTGACCTCAAAGTCACATGTTCTTGAAAGCGGAAGTGCTTTCACAAGAGGAAACTTCCATTTCAGGAGACCGAAGTGCCTTGGCAGCTGTCACCAACAGAATATTCCTACCTCTGAGAGCTGCAGTGTTCAGTGAAGAAGACTGCCTCCCCCCGGGGCAGGTGCCCCACTGTGTGAGGACGGCTGAGAAGAACAGGAGCAGTGACAGGAGACTTGGAGGCTTGGACTCCTCAGTGGTCCTGAGCCGAGGCAGGGCCTGGGTTTAAAACATGATTCTGCTCACTGATGAGTTCTTACCTCTCAAGATACAGAGTCTGGTCACATCATGTTGCTGCAAATCTGTGTCTGGGCTTAATTTTTATAAGGCGAGTGTGACAATTACAAGAAAATGAAGTAGTTGTCTCAAAATACTGCAAATTGGGCAGGAGATTCCAAATATCATTGTATATCAGGATTATTTGGTAAACTTACTAAAAGTTCCACCTCTTGAGCTCCATCCTCAGGCATTGTGAGGTTTGTGATTTAGAACACAAACCTGGAGCTTTGTGAGCTTCACGTCTGTCTTGGCGAGTTTGGTTTTCCTATACAAGGAGCTGAGTAACTGTGTCTGCTTCGTGCTGATGCTCAAGGCCTGAGGTACACAGAAGCAGATTCTACAGTCTACATAATCAAAGGAAGCAACCAAGAGGTGGGCAGTTTATAAAGAGGGACACATTTCTCCTTTCTTTACCAGATTCTTTAGTTCAGGCTTTTGCTGGATATTTATCATCCATTAAAATCTAGTACTTTCATGTGTCTGTTTCTCACATATAAAATGCAAGACCCACTATTGTGAGAAGGAAATAAGAGAAAGTGTACATCTAGCAAATGCCACCCAGGACCTGGGGCCTGAGGTTACCATCAAGGAAGGGACTGCACATTGCAGGTCAAGGCCACTGCACCACTGTTGCTGGGACCAACACCTATAATCACGCTAACATTCCTCTAATTCATCCTTTCTGCCTCAAGACCTTTGCATAGGCTCATCTACAAGTTTTTCATGTATTTTTTTCTTCTAAATTTCACCTAGTTAACTCCTAGATGCTCTGCTCTCCCACCCTGATTTCCTAATGTCTTGTGTTCAGAAAGGACTTCCTTCAGCCCCTGGAATTAGAGGTCTTTCCTGTTCTTTCTCACAACATGTTTTGTTGTCTTTGTAACCTAAGTATTAATCACTTTCCTATTGCTGAGGCAAAAACCCAACGTGCAAAGTTAAGGAGGAGAGGAACTGGCTTGCAGTTTTCCATGGTTTAGTCCATGCTCAGCTGGCTCCAAGGTACAAACAGCATGTCTGGACAGCCTGGTGGAGGAAAGTTGCTGACCCCTGGAAGCCAAAGCAAGGACAGAAGGGAGGAGCCAGGGACAAAAACTCACCCTTCCTGACACACCGAGGGACCCAGCTGCAAGCAGGCCCCGCCTTCAGGGACATTCAGCTGTGAACTCTACACAGAATGATGCCTCTGATGCATACATCCCCTATAATCCTTCACTTTGAAACATCAACAATTTAGAAGAATATTTTATACCTAAACAATGACAACCTAGTTTGTGTGTATATGTTGTGCTATTTATTTCCATAAAATGCAGGCAATTATTTAATCTACCCATCAACTGAAATAACCTGTATCAAGGACTTTTTTCTAAATCAGCACAATACATTCAGTGATGCAGTGTATGATGCAAATCTGTAATTTTTGGTCAGTCCTCTGTATAGGGAATCAAGATTTTCTCATTCTTTTGCCATTAAAATTGAGCTGCAATAAATCCATACAAATGTGAACTGTTGATACAAACAGAATAAATGCAGTTACAAAATTAAAGCAGTGAACATCCTGAAAGATTCTACAGCAGAGATACAGCTGTCAGAAGGTGGATGCTGCTGCAAAGCTACACAGTGCTGGGGAGGCCACATCCGGCTCTTGCTGCAGGATGGAAACATCCTCTCCAATGGCTTCCGCTTCTCAGAATCACTGGGCTCAGAAAAACAGAACGAGCACATTGCAGGGTCTATGTAAAGTAACTGCGAACTGTCAGTATGAAAAGAGGAAAGAAGACGTGAATGAAGGACGAGGGCCGTGTGCAGGGTTAGGAAGGACTGCAACAGGAGGGACACGTGTCTCCCCCTACCGGCGGATGTCGAAAGTGTAACTGACATGGAGGCAGCAAGTTACTCTCACTCCTTCTCACAGAAGCATCCCTTAGAAGTCTTTTAAAACACATGAAGCTACATTTCCCTAACACCTCCCACCCATGAAATTTGTCACCGCCTTAAACTGGTGCAGCCTTTGCTCCTGCTCCAGAAGCAGCCAGCGTGAGCAATAACAGAATGTGTTCTATTCCTTTAGGGCAGCTTCATCCCAACTGAAAACTCATGTCCAAGTGCAAATTCTCATGGAAGTTGTCTCCTTCCAGCTGCAACAGGAAACAAAAGTCACATCCGATGGTTCCAGGCACCACTCACAGTGCATGGGCAGGACTGAGGCAACCGAAAGCATTTCCAGACCCCCCAGACAAGCACTCAGGGAGATCAAGACCCCTCTTGGCCTGGGCTGTGACCCTGGTCCCTCTGGTTCTCAGGCTTCTTAGCCTGAGCAGTTACTACATCCTGCAGTGAAATACATTAGACCAGATATTTGAACTAAACCAGACTTTTCTGCAAATGGACTTAATAGATGCCTACAGAGTATTTCACCCCACAAAGTCAGAATTTACATTCTTCTCAGCTGCTCATGAACCATTCTCCAAAATAGACCATGTGCTGGTTCATAGAACAGGTTTAAGTCAATGCAAAGGAAGTGAAGTTATCCCTTGTATGCTGTTGGACCACAGTGCACTGAAATTAGAGCTGAATAGCAAAAGAAAGCCCAGGATCCTCACAAACACATGGAAACTGAACAACACTCTGCTGACCAACCAATGGGTCACAGAAGAAATTAGAGAAGAAATTGAACAGTTCTTACAACTAAACGATAACTCCAATACAACATATAGAAATTTATGGGACACAATGAAAGCAGTTCTATGAGGAAAATTCATAGCAGTGAAGGCCTACATCCAGAAAACAGAGGAAGCTCAAATAAACAACTTAATGCGGAACCTCAACAGACTAGAAAGAGAGGAGCAAGACAAACCCAAAGCTTGCACTAAGCAAGAAATTATAAGGATCAGGGCAGAAATTAATGCAACAGAAACTAAGAAGACAATACAAAAAATCAATGAATCAAAGAGTTGGTTCTTTAAAAGGATAAACAAAATTGATAGACCCTTAGCCAACCTTATTAAACAAAGGAAGGAAAAGGCTCATATCTATGCTATTAGGAATGAAAATGGAGAAATTAAATACCCCAATATCAATCTCTGAAAATGAAAATGTAATTAAAAACCTTCCAACAAAGAAAAGCCCTGGACCTGATGGCTTTAGTTGAAGTCTATAAAACTTTTAAAGAAGATTTAGTGCCTCTACCTCTTAAACTCTTTAATGAAATTGAAATGGAAGCAGTACTCCCTAACTCATTCCTGGAAGCAACCATTACCTTGATTCCAAAAGCAGAGAAAGACCCAACCAAAAAAGAGAACTACAAGTCAATATCCCTAATGAACATCGATGCAAAAATCCTCAATAAGATACTGGCAAACAGAATACAGAGAATTAACAAAAAGATTATACACCCAGACCAAGTTGGATTCATCCCAGGGATGCAAGGATGGTTCAACATATGTAAATAAATAAATGTTATACACTATATTAACAGTCAAAAACAAAAACCATATGGTCATCACAATTGATGCAGAAAAAGCATTTGACAAAAGGCCTGTTTAGGTTCAAAATCCTACAGAAGATCAGAACAGATGGTCTGTATCTCAAACTAATAAAAGCTATCTATGAGAAACCATCAGCCAGCATCATACTAAATGGTCAAAAACTGAAACCTTTCACACTAAGATCAAGAACAAGACAAGGATGTCCTCTCTCACCACTTCTGTTCAATATAGTTCTGGAAATATTAGCCACAACATTTAGGCAAGAGAAAGAAATAAAGGGAATAAAGATAGGAAAGGAAGAAGTTAAGTGGTCATTATTTGCTGATGACATGATACTCTATGTAGAGGATCCTAAAAACTCAATTAAAAAACTGCTGGACCTAATCACCAAATTTAGTCACATAAGTGGATACAAGGTCAACGTTCAAAAATCAGTAGCCTTTGTATGCACAAACAGGAGACCCACTGAGATAGAAATTGGGAAGTCAATTCCTTTCACAATAGTATCTTAAAAAATAAAATATCTAGGAATCAATCTAACAAAACAGATGAAAGACCTCTACTCTGAAGAGGGAGATAGAAGATGATATCAAAAAATGGAAAGGCATACCTTACTCCTGGGTAGGAAGAATCAATATTGTCAAAATGGCTATACTCCCCAAACTACTATACAGATTCAATGCAATCCTGATTGAAAACCCAACAGCATATTTCACAGATCTAGAGAAAAAAATCCAAACTTTCATCCAGAACCACAAAAGGCAGAGAACAGCAAAAACAATTCCAAGCAACAGGGACATGGTAGGGGGTATTACTACTCCAAACTTGAATCTACACTATAAAGCCACCATGATAAAAACTGCATGGTACTGGCAAAGTAACAGACCTGAAGATAAATAGAGTAGACTAGAAGATCCAGATACATTGATCCACCTCATCTTTGACAAAGAAGCCAAAAATCCTCAATAGAGAAAAAATAGCCTCTTCAACAAATGGTGCTGGAAAAACTGGGCTTTAACCTGCCAAAGACTAAAACTAGACCTAGCTCTTTCACCTTGTACTAAGCTAAAATCAAAGTGGATAAGAGACCTAAATATTAAAACAGACACTCTGAACCTGCTGCAAAACTGGTTAGGTAAAACTCTTGAAGACATTGGCTTAGGGAAAGACTTCTTGAACAAAACCTCTGTAGCACAAGAGTTGGCAGAAGAAATCAACAAATGGGACTCATTCTTTTAAAAAGCTTCTGCACAGCAAAGAAAGTCACCAACAGAAGGAAAAGGCAGTCAACAATGTGGGGAAAAAATCTTTACCACCTGTTCCTCAGACAAAGGGCTACTACCTAGAATGTATAAACAGCTTTAAAAAATCAGTCCACTCAAATTTAAAAACCCAGTTCAAAAATGGGCATCTGAAATGAATAGATACTTTTCAGAGGAAGAAGTAAGAGCAGCTAAGAAGTATATGAAGAAATGCTCAACATCATTAGTCATTTGAGAGATGTAGATGAAAACAATGCTGAGATTTCATCTCACTCCACAAAGAGTGGCTGCCATTTCAGAATTAGCCAGCAACAAATGTTGGCAAGGCTGCAGAGAAAAGGGAACTTTTCTCCACTGCTGGTGGGAGTGTAGACTCGTGGGAGTGTAGACTCGTACAACTTCTGTGGAGATCAATGTGGAGATTCCTCAAAAAACTAGGATTGGAGGTCCCATTTGACCTGGCCATCTCTCTGCTAGGCATGTACACAAAGGAATTAAAAGAGTCGTTTCACTGCAACATATTTGCACCCATGTTTATAGCAGCTCAGTTTGTGATTGCTAAGTCTTGGAAACAACCCAAATGTCCATCAACTGGAGACTGGATAAAGAAGATGTGGTTCTTTTATAGTATGGCGTATTACTCTGCCACTAAAAATGGTTAAGATTGAGTCATTCACACACAAATGGATGTACCTTCATCCTCATAAGTGAAATAAACAGGTCACAGATGTGTAAATATATCTTTTCTCTGATATGAGAATTTGAAATTGTAAATGAGTTGTAGTATGTATAGTTGATATTGTGAAGTAGAGAATATTTAAAAGGAAAGAGTGTAAGAATAAATAATAAGGGGAAATTGAATGTGGTAATAATAAAGAAAAAAGAAAACAAAGAGTGTATATATAGAGGGTGAGGATTACAGGGCGGGGGGAAGGGAAGAAAATGAGAATCAAGTGATGTCATATTCTGGTACAAACTCTTAATGTGGAATGTGATTATCATGTGTATTCATAATGTACCAATAAAGATAATTTTTTAAAAGAGAAATAAATTAGACCAATGTAAAATACATTTTAAAAGGATAAAACTGGAAGGAACAATTTCAGCTCTGACTTTGCATGTCTGCTAGGCAGCACTTGGCATTTGCCCATTGTCCCTGCTTTGGGAAGCATCCTTTTCTCATTCACATGGAGCCCCCTGCTCCACATCCTGTCCCTCAGTTCTCAGGCTCCTCTGACATCTCTGTACCCTCTCACCATCTTGTAAATACTGGTACTCCATGGACATTTCCAAATGTCTCACACTATGTATCTTCCCTGGACTCAGTTTCTGTCTGCAGTGTTAATACATCTCAGTCCTTTAAAAAAATCAGTGGATAGTGGGTTCATGACGTTACCTAATTCCTTAGGAATTTATGTGAAACTATGCTACTGCTGGCAGGATCTCTCCACTTCCTGCCCACAACCACCATCCATTCAGCACTGGGTCCCCCTCCTCCAGCCTCTGCAGTTAGAAATGCCACCAACCCAATGCCAAGACACCGCCTTCTCTTTCCCCACATGCAAGTCAATGGATCCCCAGCTCTCTGAGCTTTCTCTAGGACCCACCATTCTAGTCCTGCCCTTGTCTCTGTCCTGCCACCTCCTGGGCCAGGAAAAACTCATCTCCTGTATGAGCTGATCCAACACCTCCTGCTTCCATTGTGTCTTTTCTGACATACTCTCCACGCTGAATTCAGAATGATCATTTGAGAGCATAAGTGGAACTGCAACCTTTCTCTGATTAAAACTGCTTTTGAATGAAGTCCAAACTTTACCTATGTATGTTCCACACTAACTCACTATGTAGAAGCCTTCCCCTCCACAGTGCTTCCGGGGCCAGCCAACTACAAAGCAAGCTCAAGTCAGAGGACAAGAATTATGCATGGAGGACCACAGCAAACCACAGGCTGAAGCCTGAGGCCGAAACTGAGGCCCCAAGTTTATTCTCAGTGCTCCTTTTATAGTACTCTTACAGCAGTGACTATGTGCAGAGACTACAATCGGTGGTTAAAAGGTTTACAAAGGTTACAGTCAATTAGGAAATAGGTAAAAAGCTCATGTCAGTTTGCTTAATGTCTCCCACCTTCTGTTGCCCACCTTTTGGTCTTAACTACTTCTTGTTTTGGGTCAGTGTTCAGCAAAAGGTAAAACATCTGTTGTAACCAGAACTTGTTGCTGGTGTGTTATCATTACAGTGGAGGTTACAAGTCAGCTTTGCATATCGCTCTCCACACTGTCTCAGGGAAATGTGAAGAGAAACCAAACCCCTAACCCTAAGGAAGAGAGGGAGAAAAAGTGAGTGCACAGCTTAAAGTAGGCTTCCTAGAGCCAGCGTCTCTCTGGCAAAAAACCCAGGACTGTAAACTTCTGGTAAGAGTGCCCTTACACTGAAGCTGCTTCCCACACAGTCCTCTCCTAGTTACTTCTACTAAATTCAGCTTTGCTAAACTTTCTCTTCATTTCTAGAATTCCAAATATTTCCTAGTGCCTTTATGTTTTTGAAAGATATTTCTGTTACTTAGAATGTTTCCTCTTCTTCTCAAGCACTCTGCTCAGACTTATTCTTTCATCATATCTTATTTATTTCAACGGAGCCTTCGGAGTAACAACATTGTGAAATATATAGTATATTTCCAAGCACCATGTACATGCTCTCACATGAGGTTAATTTATCGATAAATGTTATCACTAATTTCACTTACATAGTTCATGGACAGCAAGATAATCTCCAAAGTGAGTTCATCCCAAAGATGCATTAGATTTAATTTATATCTTCATTCTTTTGTACTTTCTTGAAGTTAAAAGCAAGTGATGTTTCAATGTAAAGATGAGTTAGAGGTGTTTTATTCCAAATGATACCGCTGGATTCCAGGGTTCCTGCTTAATTAAATGCTGTGAGCTCTGTTTTTATCATATATTTATATTTTCAAACTGCTCAGAAACAGGAATGCTGCATCAACCTTGAAACATCACTTTTTAATACCAACAAACTCCAAAATAGGGCAGAACTTTTTATTTCACTTGAGGCTAAAGGAGAATAATTTTATTACACAGGTTGGTGTGCAGCCCTTTCTCTGTAGGAACATTCATTGTCAGGCAGAGATTATAGCAAGTATTATGTCATGGATACAGAGGAAATGTGTTTCTGCATAGTGTGAGTGATAATTAGCCATTGATAAAGAACATCAGCTGTGCTGAGAACCTGAAATAAATAGATTTATGTTGGAAAGGAAGAGAGTGAATTCAAGCCATACACTGCTGGAGATAAAAACGACTGCAATATAATTATTGTTTAGCCAGAGGCCACAGTTTCTGCAAAAGCTCTGAGATAAAAATTTTGAATAACCAAAGACATGAAAATTTGAAGTTTACCTTTTTTTATGCTCTTCATCCATAGGTCTAGAAGTTGTTATAAAAACAAAAGATAAACTTGCAGCCTCCCATGACAAATTGGTGACAGAAGAGAGAGAGGTAAGAGTCGTGGAAAGGAGGAGGAGACCTGGAGACACCAGCCAGTGCAGTGGCTTGTCGGAGAGGATCTCAGCACACTGGGATCTTCTGTGATCTCACAATAAGAGACGGAGGCATTTGTCACCTGTCTGTCATTTCAGTGCCACCCCTTCTCTTGGCGATTAAGATTATAGACCACAATTCATGTAATTACCTCCCCCCCCTTTTCTGCTTCTGCCTGCTCTGGGGAATTAGGGTCACTGTGAATTTATGCTTCTACTCACCAACTGGAAAGACAGGAAACTGCTAAACCCCACCTGAAGGTGCAAAACACGAGCCCAGCAGGGTCAGAGAGCTGTCCCTTCAGACCCAGAAGGGTGACTCATGGGGTCCCAAGTAACCCAGACAACGTGTTCTTCCAGAGATCAAGACTGAGAAGAGAAATTGAAGTGCAAGTTAAAACCCAACAGGGTACACCACCAGAAAATGGGCTCGGAAGACAAGGAAAGCTACAGGTATGAGGCCCCTGGGTTTTGTGTGAACATCTGCAAATTTGACTATGCAGGGAAGTAGCTGTTAAGGGTATGAGGATGCTCTGAGAACTGGATCAAGTTCAACAAGAATCTGATGGATCATGGACAATTATAGACAGGTGGACAGATAGATGTACATGTAGATAGATACAGATAAACAAGTAGGATGAAACTATTGAATCTTTGCATTAGAAGGGATCTTAAGATATCCACCTGGTAGGAAAATTAACAAAACATTTCCCTGAACTCTTCAGCACACAAATACTAACCCTGAGGTCCCTTTCCTTATTTCCCCTTCTTCTCCAATAGGACATTTTCAGATCATAAAAAGCAAATGTTTCTAACAGAGTCGAACACAGATGTAGGTAAATAAAATGGTTCGCTCAGGCTGTGGACTTTCCCTTGAGCTTCCATTCACAGAGAACTTTTAGTCTTTCTGGAGAATTCTTACACATATAGATACTTTTGAATCATCTCTTCTATGCCTGTCCTTGGAAAGAAATGTTTATTTTGCAAAGATTATGAAGTAACATTTAGGTAAAAGAGAAGCAAACTTCACTACCAAGCATAACATAATCTTAACGGAACTGCTGGAGACAGACAGCAGGGTCCTGCCGGGAGTTACTTCTCCAAAGAGACACGGAGATGCCAGGATTGCCAGCTGCTACCTCCTCTTCCTTTTGGCCAGAAGCTCAGGAGTAATATTTTATTCATCAGGAAATAGTGAAAATACAAAAATACAGAACCAAGTGTTAGCTGTGTGTTCCTAAGGCTTGTGAACAGAAACAAAAAGTTAATAAACAGTTATGCCAACTATGGCACAATTTCACAAAAAATTGGGTAATACTTTAAAACAGTCACTTCATGGGAATTTAAAAGAGTTGGATTCTGAGTTATACAATAGGTGACATGATTTAGGCTTTTTAGCTGGAGAAAACACTAACCGAAAATCCAAGGGAAGGTTAAGAATGAGTGCGGAATCACAATTATGCTTTTGCTTCTCTCTGGGTGAACTTTTCAGTCCTTGTAGTTTTCTCTAATGAGCCTGTTTTGTTTTTTGAAGTCATAATGTATTGCTTTAAAGAAAATCGAGACACCCTACTAGGTGCATTTCTTTTAGACTTTTGAGTTATCTTAAAGTTACAGTCAATCCTTCTCTTCCAAAGCATGGTAATTTTTGCTTCTCATCACAAGTTCTACCTAGGAACCTATTTGCTGCGTTGGTTACTCTTTTCTTAAATGTCTTCTAGTGCCTTCTGTCCAGAGAAAATTGTTAGGTGTCAGAGAACTGACAGCACATCAGAGAGTGCTGACATTGTTGAAAAATTCTTAGAGATCTTTTGGGTTACTAGACTTTTTGAAATGGTTAAATGAAGCAAAGGAGACCAAGAGAAATGAAGAATCTCCCATATTCAAAGAGCCAGTTGGTGCGATGACCAGCTTTCAATTTGCAATCACATCTACACAACCTGCTGTGGAGTCAGTTCCTCCCAGCTACCCTGAGCTCTCATTGACTTTGATCTGGGCCCACGCTGGCTCTGGTTCTCACAGTTCACTCATTTGTTAAACACAATGAAAGCGCGCATACAGCTCACCACTTCCCAACAGGCAGAAAGGAGCAACATTTTCATCCCTTTCTTTCCAGCCATTCTCCTGCTCCCCTGAAAGAAAGCAGGGGTGAGCAGAACATAGAAGGCAACTCAGGAAAGAATCATTTGTGTTTGCCCTGAAATGTGCTCTTAGGCCCAGGATTCATAATAGTATGTGTTAATGTTTGGAAACTACTTAAAGAATGAGAGTCTACCATACCTGAGAAAAAATGGTTATCATCAAGAAATCATATGGTAACAAATACAGGCAAGATTGTGGAGAAAAAAGGAACCCTCTATCCTGTGGAAATATAAACTAGAGCAACCACTATGGAAATCAGTATAGAGACTCCACAAAAACTGAAACTAGAGATGTCATTTGGCCTCTTCCAGGTACCTTCTGGAGGAAGCTGGAGACCTTACAGTGACACAACCACATTCACGTCTCTAGCAGCAAAATTCATAATAGCCAAATCTTAGAAGCAGCCTTTATATCCATTAACAAATGAATGGATAAAAGAAATGTAGTATTAACACATACCACTGCTCTGTCATAAGATAAACCTGCGTCTTTTGTAGGAAATGGATACACCTTGAAATGCTAAGTGAAATAAATCAGGTACACAAGCTTAAATGTCGCCTGGTTGCTCTCACAGAAAAAAGCCAAAGTATAAATAAATAAACAGCAAAATAAAAGATAGATAATATGAAATAGAGAGCTAGATATTTCTCAAGAGGGAAAAGGATCAAGAGATGAAAGGAGGGGTTTGAGAAGGGCAGGAAAGCAGGTGAGAAAGGTATGAAGATGTGCTAAGTGCATGCACCAACCCCACACAGGAGATGTGAGCACTGAGAGCTGCGATCACAATAACAGAAAGAAAATAAAGGGGGAAAGCTCCTGAGAGGAGAAAACGAAAAGCTGATCTGTTCTGTCAAGTCTTGCTCCTGCACCACATTCTCCTCCTTGTAACTGTTCTTTATGGACAGACAGTGCTCAAGAGAGGGCTCACTGCTAAGGTGACAGTTCCTTAGCTTTTGCCACTAGGATTCAGAAGGTGTTGCTTCTGAGATGTAATGTCTCACACATAAATGCGCAAAACAAGGAAAGCAGAACTTGGTGTCCACCCAGCAAGTCGTTCCCTAGAAGCTCTGTATCTCGATGTCAGAGCAGAGAGATGAGGAACACATAAGTCATCATGCTGATGTTAGAGAATAGAAGGGCTTGGAAATCTCTTCTCCATGTTCTGTGACTTCATCTTTTGCAGGGTTGTGGCCCAAAGTGTTTATTATATACAAGATTCTCTCTGAGAGCTGTTGAAAAACAAAGTTAAGACAAACTGACAATGAAGGATTAAAAATAAAAGAATGGCCTGAGGACCACGGGTAAAATCAAACTAAACGACAGCTCAGTGACATTTCTATCACATAAAAAGTACGTTGTGGTGGTGCCCCAAATGAGGAGAGGGCTAAGAACAAATATCTAAAACAGAAAAACTATCTGGAAGGTCTAAAGGAAAAGTTCTGCCTGACAGATAAATCTGATACAGTCGAAACCACTTCCACCTACAGATATAAATATAGTCTAAGCATAAAGACGGTTTTCACATGTGAAACTGCTGCCCTGGCAGGTCAGATATAGTTTAACATTTGGCAGTTTGAATTTGTTTGGCATGATAAATTAATACATAAGATGTATCTGCTATCCCTGACAGAGTTGAGAGCTTCCAAACCAGGTATACAAGGGATCATCCAAATATATGGTACAAGTTTCCATTTTTTAAATCATTACAGTGAGAGACACATTGTTACAAATTCTCCTGTTAAATTACTCCTCCCCTCCACTTCGGGTCCACTGACCCCCATTCCTGTACTTCCTGAAGCAGCTCCGGAAGCCCACTCTCTTCCTCGTTAACTTTATGTGGTGTGACGCCATCACTTTATGTGGCGAATGCTGTTGCCAAGTGCCAACCAGCACAAAGGCATGCTCATAAAAAAAAAAAAAATTGTTTTAAAGTAATTCTTTGTTCTACATGAACGTCTACTTAAAATAGTCAATAAATTTCCATATAAAAGAAAAAAATATGACTCTGTATCCTCATCTACCTTAATCACAGGATCTGGCACTGTGTAACTTCCGGCTCTTCCCAAAGATCAAAGGGGCCTCGAAGGGTCAAATGTTTTGAGTCAGGACACCCAAGCAACCAAGACAGTGTGACTGAGATGCTCATGGAAGAAGCCTCCCAGAACTGCTGCAGAAGGTGGCAAGGATAATGGATAAGTGAAGAAAGACACTGAAGACGTAAATGAGTTCCTAAATGTATGATCGATATTGTCAAACATGAAGACAATGTTCAAAAGAAAAGGGGAGAGAGAGATAGAGGTCAGTAGAGAAGGGAGAGAAAAATTTGATGGCGAAAAAAGGAAACAAAGCTTATGTATAGAGGGAGCAGAGGGGTGAAGGGAGGGGTAGGGATGGGAAAAACGAGAATCAACATGTGTCGTGTACTGGTAAAAACTCTCAATGTTAAAGGCAATCATAACATAGATATAAAATGTACCAATAAAATCAATTAAAAATAAATAAATACATAATTTTTTTAAAAAAAAGAGTATTTTGAGAGGGATTAGTGGCAATACATCTTTTGCTGTAGTAGACTTTTTTTTTTAAATAACCATTCACCAGATTTTTCCATCACACTGTATAGCTCAAAACTCCCCAGGGCCAGAGATTTAGCTCAGTAGTTCTGGCACCTGTCTTGCAAGGACCCGGGTTCGATTTCCCAGTAACCACATACAATACTGGGCGTGGAGACTCACGCCCAGCAACAACCAGTACCACATATCACAGTGCCGGGTGTGGTGGCTCACGCCTATAATCCCAGCACTCGGGAGGCAGAGGCAGGAGGATTGCTGTGATGTGAGTTGGAGGCTGAGCTCAGGACCAGCCTGAACTACAAAGCGAGACCCTATCTCAAAATAAATAAATAAATAAATAAATAAATAAATAAATAAACTCCCCAAAGGGAAACCCCTCAGGGATAAGGCTCCTTCAGAGCCCTGAGTGACTAGTAAAGAACAGTGGGCCTGGATCACAGGTCTCTGGGGAGCATGGGGTCCCCCAGAGGTGAGGACAGGGAAGCCAGCAGAGCACAGCTCAGTTGAAGGAGTGCAGCCCCAGGCTGCCTGGGGTCTGGTCCGCACTGGGGTCTCGTTCCCTTGACTTCCAGGCTTCCTTGTTTGGAAACTGGAGCTACAGTGTGGTTCCTTGGAAGGTGAGTCAGCACTTGCAAGACCCCTAGAACAATCAGTGTGATGCAGAAGGAAATTCAACGAGTCCTAGCAAGTGCTGCAGTTTGAGTATTTTGTACAAGTGTGTGCAGTTCCAGAAAGGCTATGTGCCCCATACAGAAAGACGCCCAGAGTGCAGTTATCTATGCTAATGTGTTCACACCCCTGAATAAAAGCATACAGAAAGAGAGAAAGAATTTAAGGATCGAAGGAGGCAAAGCAGCCTCAGCGCATAAGTGCATTTGTCTACTTTGGTGTTGAGACATCCCCGGGCGGATGGAGAGTAGCCCCCTTCCTGCACTGGAGAGATGACTGTTAAAATTAAACTGCAGCTGTAGGGGTCGGGCTGACAGTTTCATCTCTATAAATGTTATTATTGTGCTTTTCTAAACCCACAAACCTCTGCCCGCACTTCTCAGTTCGGGCTCTGGAGAGTTCTGCTGGGCAGAAGCGCTGCTCATCGATGGAAATTCAATTTGCTTGCACAAGTTAAGATACAGTAAACTTCCCTCCCTCTTGCATAACTGCCGCTTCCACAATCATAAAATGAACCTAATGTTCAAACGTTAGAAAGCATTTAAACTTTAATCGTGGCAGATTAAGTCTTTCATGAGGCCTGAGCTGTCCAATGAGCAACAGGTTACAAACTGACCGGCCTCCAGCTCCAAGGGCTCCGGGTCAGCTCTGAGAATCTCCGTCCTGGCTTTCCAAGGCCCACACGTGTCAAAGAAGGTGGAGAGTTTTCTCTTCCAAAGCGGTGGCACAAAGCTAGCAGCGGGGCAGTGTGCGGAATAGCCGAGGAAAGGTTGCCTGGGGAAAACAGCAGGGCCACAGGATGCAGGATCTCAGACAAGCCAGGGGACTCAGAAGCTCCCACACACACACACACTGAGGAGGCCGGAGGGGTCCTGCGGGCCCCCCAGTCGCGTCAGGGAGCAGCCTGCTGGGCCTCACTCAAGCAATGCTCCAAACCACCTGCAAGGCTCGATTCGTGCAGTGATCGCTGGCCTGTATGCAGGGGAAATGTGTTTTCTTTTGTGTCTGTGAATGAGACCGGGAAACACGGGCGAACGAGGGAAGAAATAATTGCTCGCTGTCACCCATTCAACCTGGAACAGAGCCAGTTTCAAAGAAAAGAATCCGGTGCTGCTTCCCAGCAGGACGCTGACACTGTGACTGACATCACGGAGCCAGAAGCGGAGCTGCGAAGGATGCCAGCCAGACACCCCACGGTGCCCCTGACAGCCTGGCCACCTCTTCCTCATCCTGTGGTCTAGCTCCCGGAGACAGGGGTTGAGAGGCAAAGGGCCTGGGCTCCGAAGGCTCTGCCTCACCTCGAGAGAGACAAGCTTCTCTTTCAATTCACTTTCCTGGCTGCAGACACCAGGCTGTCTGGGGAGATCCAGCAGGCAGAGGGACCCCATAGGAGCCTGGGTAACTGTAGTCCGTGGTGGATCTGCATAGAGTTCACGTCAGAGCCCAAGTCAAGTGGGTCTTTCGTCATGTGACATTTCAGCATTAAACACTGTCCTTGTGGAAACCTTGGATGGGTCAAAGTTCTTGACGGCACTACTGGCATTGGGGCTGAATCATCCTCGGCGGCAGGAGCTGTAATGGGGATTTAGCACCCTTCTCCAGGAACGTTGGCAAGAGCTCAGATCTTGGACAGATCAAGAGTGTGAGAATTAGGAGGCCGGAGAATGAAACAGACACCTAACCTAATCATCCCAGATAAAGCCCTCCCGCAATGTCTGCCAGCCATTCCTGGGCCACACTCATCCATCCCCAACAAACAATGGCAAAGCTGTGAGCAGCACCTGCTCATGTGACTGTGTGATCGTGTGTGATCCATCCGAGAGTGATGCAAAGATCCTGCCCATTAGCAGCCCGCAGTCTTCCTGACACTTGCCTCTGATTTTGACTATCCGCCATTAGGCAGATGGAAGAAATCGGAGGATCTGAGAGCTTTGAGTGCTGAATGGCCCTGTGCTCCCCTGGGTATCATGCCTTGCAAGCCCTGTACAAGGATGCTTTGGTAGGAAAGCTGTAGGAAGAGCGTAAGCGGCAGTGATCTCACTGCAAGAAGCTCAGTCCTTGGAGGTCAGGGTCCCAGCTGGAAATGACTTCTGTGCGGTGCAGTGAGGTATCAGCAAGCAGCTCAACCAGAGATGAGGGCTGGGAGGCTGGACTCCAGACTCAGATAACTGGGTGTGCAAGTCCAGGCTGAGCGCTTATTACAGAAGCCCACGGGAGACACAGTGTTCAGAAAAACTATCTCTGCACCTAGGGTCACAGCACAGCCCACAGCAAACAGGTCTGTATTACCACTCCTGAGCTGAAGCCTGGGCCAAGGAGCCACCTAAAGTAGAAGGCTTGTTCTCATCTGGCTCCACCACCCCTTGGCAGACACCCAAAGAAATGAAAGCTGGCATCATAGGGACATTGTAAGCCTGTAAGCCCTGCTTCACATCAGCACAACTTACAGCAGCTGAAATATGGAACCAGGCTAGAAGCCCACCAACAGGTGAATAGACAAAGAAAATGTGGCATACACACAGCGGAGCATCACTCAGGCACAAAGTTGGACAGAATTCTGCCATTTGCAGGAAAATGGGTAGATCTGGAGATTATCATGGTGAACAAAATAAACCAGACTAGAAAAGAGAAATATGCTATATTTTCCCTAATATGAGGAATCTGACAGAGTGGAAGGGAGACTACTATTGGATAAGAGAAATGGGGGAATGTAAGGGAGGCAGAAGGAACAGATATGAATGAAATATGTTATACTCATTAAACTCCCAAAATGTGAAATTAGGGTGATGACCAAGTACGTGAGTAAAGGTGATCAAGTGTGTCACGTGCAGCAGAAATCTGCCAGCGTGAAGCTCGTCTGCCTGGATAAATAGGAAGAGCGGAAGGTGAGGGCGGAGGGCTCTGTGCTCTCCATGGAGGCTCCGGAAGCCCAAGACCGGAGCTGCAGACTCTGTTCCAGCGGTTCAGACTGCTATGGCTGCAGGAGAGGGAGGGGAGAAGCAGCAGATACACAGGAAGAGGAAAGTCATGCAGGCTGACCAGACACCTCAGAGCGTCAAGCAAAAAAGCAAGCGGTGAGAATTCATACAAAATAGCAGCAATAGAATGACATCCTGTTGTAGAAAACACTGAACTACGGTGAAGAGAATCCTGCATCTTTTGTAGAGATGAGCAGATCTCGTAAGTGAATTAAAACCTAGCCCATTACTCTTTTCTTTTTCCTAAATCCAAAATGGAGAGTGAGAAGCTTTCAGAGATAGGAAGAAACTCCTTGAAATTGCTATCACTGTACTCTGGACCGTCTCCAATGAGGGAGGTGTTTTGCCCTTTGAAACGTGAGAAATGGTGCTTCAGGAAGCGGGTTAGTGTGAAACGCTTTGAAGTTCTGTCATGGCCGTCAGTGAGGAGGGACCGGGCCCAGCCCTCACCGGCTTAGCACTGTGGAACTCAGCGTTTTGCGAGCAGAGCGGGGGCGGGGGACCGGGGATTATTTTTTTCACATGCGACTCTGTCAGACCTTCTGAAGATAAACACTTTCGTTAAAAAAAATAACATCAATTACAATAATTACAAATGTGAAATTATAGTCATTTTTCCTGCCTTCTAACATGTGGCCATTTGCATGCAGAATCCTTAATGTGATGGCTGTTTGTTGTGACAGTTGTAGGGGAAGGGAGCTCCCTCCCCTTCTCCAGCAGCCCGTGCTCTGCGCGCCTCTGCCGGACTGTGGTCTTCGCAGAAGAGCTTGACGCTCCCCAAGGACTTTGGGCCAGTGATGGGCACCAGCCAGTGACTGGACGGCAGAGCGAAGGCCTGGGCCCCGACCCGTGGCCGCCTGGCGTTTCTCCTGTCTGAGTCCACGGCTGGGTCTGCTGCCTGCGCCATTCACCACTCCCACGTGAGCCGCAGGGAGGGGGCCACACTGGTGGTGTCTCTCTCTAGAGCCTTCCTCCCCTGCTCAGAACCTGAAGCTGAGATCCAGCCGCCCCGCGTTCCGGCTCCTCTTCCAGCTCCGCAGAACTCGGCACCTGC
Source organism: Petromus typicus (assembly GCA_004026965.1). Lineage (NCBI taxonomy): Eukaryota > Metazoa > Chordata > Mammalia > Rodentia > Petromuridae > Petromus > Petromus typicus. The sequence goes on along the minus strand of PVIR01009165.1, from coordinate 17,095 downwards.
CAGGATTTCCATCCTGTCTCAGCGGCTTCCCTCTCTCTTTCCTCCATCTGTTTTTAGCTGCACATCACCTTCCGCTCTTTCAGCTTTTCTCCAACAATGTGATCGTGAATCCTGAACTGCTTTCATCCCTACCTGAATTAAGGTTTTTACCGTCATCCAGCACCGCCACGCAGCACTCGCGTTACTCTTGGTGTCCACTGTGTGACTTCAATCTATATATTCTATGTAAGTTTAAGGCCCAAGTCTTCGGCACTGTTTTTAGCCAATAATTACTTAAATTTACTACTTAGGTTGTTCTTAATTCCTCTTTTCTTTCTCCATTTCTTATAGGATGGTTTTTCTTGCCTGAGGAAATCCCTTTAGAGTGGTTTTTAACAAAGGTCTGCTGGTGACCAGCTGTTTTTAGTCATCTGAAACTATTTCCCATTCAGTCTGTTTTTAGTGAGATTTTATTATTTTGGTCAAACTCAAAGGGTCCTTCTGTCTCAGCCCCCCTAGTGGCTGGGATCACAGGCCCAGGCCACTGTGCCTAACTGCCACATTCCCCTTTAAAAGGTCTTTGCTTTAATTTTAAAGGTCTTTGCTTTCCTTCAGTACTATAGAGGTGTCATTCACCAACAGTTGACCTTTGACACGGAGAAATCTGTCCTCTACCATAGTGATGCTCCTTTGAGAATGTTTTATTTTCCCTTCTAGATATTCTCAATAGTTTTCTCCTTTCCTTTATTATTGCAAGTTTATGTTGACATTATTCATATGGAGAATCGCAGAGTTTCTTGATTATGGAGCCCAGCATCTTTAATCTGTCATTTTCTCTGGAAATACTCCTAAGCCTCTCTCACTTTCTCTTCTCTTTTCAGGACAATTATAGGTTTATTAAGGCTTTTGAACATATTTTTATATTTCTTTACATATATATGTTCAACTTCTCACCTTACTGTATTTCAGCCCTAATATTTTCTGCTCTCTTAGTTTTGCTTCATTATTTATTTTGATGGGTTGAATTTGTTATTGAACTCTAAATAAGGAATTTACAATTTTATTTAGTATTCCAGCTCCAAAGTTCCCTTTGCATTTTATTTTATAGATTCCAGTTGTTGACAATGTTCTCCAGCCTATCACCATATACTGGAGTTTTAATTGTAGCTGAAGAGAGACATAGTCTCCCGTGGTTAATAAGTGTCCTTCCATGAATTTGTTGGATGTTTCAGCAAGAAAGGGTCCTTGTCACTGATTGCCTGGGCTGCTGCTCAGGATCGTGTTTACAGGCTGCAGTTCTGAGGGGGCCTGCAGTGTCTCAGTCCAGGAAAAACAGCAGACTTGTTTACTGCCTGCTGCAAAAGAGGGATTCCTTGGGTCACTTGTGGTACAAACTCAGTGCATGCGTCACCCTCAGAATGAGATGCTTCACACTGAAACTGCAGACCCTGGGGCAGGGGAGCAAGACCAGTATCCTGACACTCACACTGTTTGCTGAGCTGTGAGCAATGAACCTCTTTCTCTTTTCATTTTTTATTATAAATTATAGATTCTCTACTAAAACTAGTCAAGGTGGTAGAGCATAGCATCCTCCTCCGGGGAAAAGTCATCCCGTCCTCTGGGGGGCGCCTGTGCTGAAGTAGGTCTGCTCCATCCAGCCAGATGCTAACTGCTTAGAAGAAATTTTGCCACTTTCATAGGTCTCTATTTCCAGTTCACTTCTACTTCCTGTAGGTCCTAGGTAGGAGTTGTGGGGATTGCTGTTTGCAGAACCACTCCTCCTTGCAAGACCAGACTTCAACTGGTAGTTTCATGAGAACCAAGAGGCTGCAGAATCTTTCCTGTGCTTTTCAGTAGCTCTCTCCTTAGCCTTTCAGCTTCTCACCTGGGGAAACTTAACCATCAGACAAACACCTCAGGGCAGAAAACCAAGGGCTACGTCTCCTACATCATGACAATTTCTGAGAAATCGGCCTCTCCTGCTTTGCCTGTCTTGCCAACTTCAGGCTGCAAGTTTTCCTCCTCCATCTCCTTGCTTAAAAGTTCACAGAGCACCGCTGCTCATCAGCTGGGCTCCGTCCCTGGCTCCTCAGCCTCTCACATGCTCTTCGATGCTCTGTGATGGTGGCTCGTCTCGCTGCATGTCCCTTCCCTCTGGATTATCTGCACTTCGAGTTCTGGTTGCTTCAGCAACCTTCAGTGTCTTCAGTCAAATCAATTAAAATGTATTTAATCTGTCTTTTGTCATTTTCAGAGGAAAGGAGTCTTTGGTCACCCAGAGTCAGACACTCACTTTTCACTCTACACTCAGCAGCTGCTAACTGCTCCCCAAATCCTTCCATTTCTCTCTGTCCTCATCACCATTTCATCTCTTCCATTAATTGCTGGGTATTTTGCAACTCATCCATTCTTTTTTCTTTGTTGTCTATGAGCAGCCGCAGAGATGTCATCATAAACCAAAGGCTATGATTTTCTATTGCTGACTTACACACACAGTTTGAAGCAACACACTTATCATTCCAAACTTCCCATGGGCTGAGGGCAGAGTCGCAGTTGGGTGGATCCTCTGCTCAAGCTGCAGGGAGCTGTCAGCAGGTGGGCTGCACTCTCTCGGGGAGGCCTGTGTGGGGAAGAACCTGCTTCTGAGCTCACCCAGACTGTTGGCCGAATTCACTTCCTCACAGCTGCATGACTGAGGGAATAGATTTTTCCTACTTGTCCTCTAGACGGTGACCTCATTTTCCAGATGTCATAGTCAAACCTTTGCCCTGGAAACTTCCTCACCAAGCGCTTTCTCTTCATCAAGCCAAAAGGGAAGATTTTCCCACTATCTGCATCAAGGCAGTCTTTGTTAGTGTGATGTTGTCTAGCAATAAAGGCTTATTACTCCATCTTCATCATATTGTATCGGCTACCAGCTACTATGGAAGCAAGCTATCGTTCTGCCCACACTCAAGGAAAGATTATGCCAGATGTTATACCAGGGAGACTTGAGCACAAAAGCCTTTCTCCATTGTACCAGCCTTCCCAAATTAAAACCTTCCATAACTTTCCATTCATGCTAGAAAAATATTCCCCAAATAACTTATAACTTCTGAATGGCCTAAACCCTAGTTCTCTGGCTTCATCTTATGCAGTGCCATCCTTAATTATCAATACTCCAATCATGTATTTAGTTATTTATATTTGTCCTATTCTCTATCATGGGGCCTTTGTGTAGTCTTTATACCACACTAGTCATTCTTACAGTTTCATTTTTAAGCATAACTTCATCTAGAAAAGCTGCTTGACATTCTTAGTTAGGAAAAGCTCCTTGTTATGTAGCCCTGAATTTATCTTATTTCTAATTATGAACATGCCTCCTCCATGTTTATGTGGTGATTCGGCATCAGCTGATGGCCCCCACCAGACCAGAAGATCCACAAAGACAGGTGTTGTGTTTGAATTGATTTCCTTGTATCCTCCTCAGCCAAGAGTTCTATATTCTGCCTCTGCTATTTCAACAATTTCTTGAGACCAATTCCCATGGGTGGAAATTCTTATAAAAAATAATCTAGTGAAAGACTTTTCCAAGCCAGTAGTTTCCTGTGGCCAGATCCTCCATGAAAGAGAGGGTGAAAATGAGGTGCTGCTTGACAGATATATTTTCCCAAAGCCAAGGTCCAATCACGTGAGCCACATGATCAGTGTCTTCAGTAACCTCTGTCGTCCCCAAACTCCTGCTGGACGTGAAAAGCTTCACGTAATCTGAGCCAACGAAGTTTTCCAAACCTACACCTTATTATACCCTCCCCTAGGGTGCTTTATGTCTCCTCAGAATTCAGATGTTGAAGCCTTATATCCCATTTCTGTGGTATTAGGAGGCGCCGCATTTGGGAGTTATTAGGTTTAAATGAGATTTTCCAGGCAAAGTTTTCATGAGGGAAGTAGTGCCTTTATAAGAAAAGAAAAAGAAGATCCTTTCTCTCCCTTGCATCTTGTGAGAGTGGAAACCTTCAAGCGAGTAGCAGATGCTCAGCAGGAGCCCAGTCTGCTGCTGTTTTCACTTCCCACTTCTGGCCTCCACACCATGAGAAATACATTAGCTATGTAGGCAATGTACTTTATTATAGCAGCCCAAACAAAATTATATCCCTGTTATGGTTCAGATCTAAAGTGTTCCCCAAAATTCTCACATATGTGGGAGTCATAAGAACAAAGGGGCGCTATACTCATCAGTGGATCCATCCACTAGAGGTGGATCCTGGCTGGACGTGGGTCACTAGGGGCGTGTCCTGAAAGGGTTCATTACAACAGTCCAAACAGACTAAGAAATACCCACTCGTTACAGTTCACGTCTAAAACGTGTCCCGAATTTCTCTCTCACATGTGGAAGATGATAGAATCATGCAGGGGTGCTGTACTTTGAGTGGACTCATCCATTGATGTGTTCATAGTTGAATGTGCTGTTAGTAGGCATAGTCTGGCTATAGGTAGGTCAGTGGGTGCATTGCCTATAAACGTGTGTCCTGTCCCCAGCTCCCTCCTGTCTCTCTCTGCCTTCTGGCTTCCATGGGCTCAGCAGCTCTCTTCCACCAGGCCCGTCCACTGTGCCTTTTCCTGCCTTGGAGCCAGTAGACCATGGACTACAACCTCTACAACCGTGAGCCAAATAAAAACCCTTCTCCTTTAACTTGTAAGTACTGAGTATTGTGTTCTAGGGACATAAAAGTGGCTGAGACACCCTCTAAATTCCAGGCTTTCCTAAACATTTTGTTGCTCCTTCCAATCACACCTACTTTCTTACTTTCTGGTCTTTACTTTTTCTCCTCTCCATCAACTTTAAAGTCTTTCTTATGAATTCACACAGATAAAAATCAGTTATTTAAAAAAGAAATATGAAAAATGTAAAGATCCTTAGAAAAGTAGGAATGAAATAATGGTAAATAGAAAAAGAGTAAAACTCATAAATGCTTCATATATGCTTCATATATGCATTACCTTCATATATGCTACCACATTTAAAGATTTGTGAAGATAAAAATTCAAAACAGAGTGTCATTAGATATCCATGGTGGACATTTTATATTTTACATGAAATCTTGTCCTTATCTACTTTTATTTATTTTTTCCTTATCTACTTTTAAACATACATCAAAATATTCAGAATGAAAAATAATCCATTCATATTTAGTGTCCAAAATCAAATGTTGTCTATGGCTCAACTAAACCTCAGTAGCAGTTCCTGTAATTAGTTTTTAATTACTGCAATGACTTTTCTTTCTGAACGTTCAAGGAACCCAACATCAGGACCAAAGATTTCTTCTCTCTTCCACAACCTTCACCCAGACTGCAGCTAGTAAACCTACTTCCAGTGGAAAGATGTGATCTTTCCTTAGGCTTTTGGTTCTGCAAAGCCTATGAGATTCCAATTCCACTTCTGATTGCTTAACTACTGTTTCTTATAGGCAACACATGCTGAATTTAAGAAAAGACTTAAGATAACTCAAAATGTCCTGTTAGTGGTTATTTCAGCCCACACTGGTGAGACTGTGGGAGCTCTGCAGGCAGCCCAGGTGAGTATATTTCTTCCCAAGTGCACCTGCAGTGACATCTGGCTGGTGACTTGGAATCACTGTCCTGGGAGCGTTTCCAACATGGCAGTGCACACATGCTGTCAGAAGGACCCACCGTGGCCCTCCAGAGAGCCATTAGCACATCGCTATCTATGCTGAAACACTGCTGGGCTTAGCACTGAGGACTGGAATGCTCAACAAGCTGAGATGCTCATTGTTTGCTAAGAAACACTCACTGAAACAAATTCCAACAATTTCTCATGAATCTTGATTCCTGATTGGACTGTTCAGGGCATTTTTGTTACATTTGCCTGAGAAATGACTGTGTGATTAAATTTAAAAAGCTAGTCTAGTATGCTTTATCTCCCCCAAGAGAACTTTCACAGACCTGTGCTTTGCATGCAGTAAACATTTAGTGACATTTTTTAATATATTAGTTGCAAATGAAATTGGTTTTTGGGAAGACCCTAAATTGAAGGCGGAAAAAAAAATATTAGTGCTCTCCAGAGATGAGGTCATCATTCAGCCTGTCTTAGTTATCACATTTGAAAAAGATGCGTAGCATTAAGCATAGTGCATTTATTCACATCAAACTGGGGCCCAAATACTTCACAAATGCAACAGGCAAGAGCTAAACTTCAGATCAGGAGACAAAAAATAAAAGAAAGGAGAGGAGCCTGGAGCCAAGATACAATAAGCTGTTTTCAAATGTAGCCTAAATTAGCAACCCACCATAAGAAGACCCGAGAAAATATTTAGAAGATGTCCTCCAAATGCAATGGATAACAAGGTATTTTTCAAAAACTGGTTTACCAAAGGACATAATGATTTATTGATAACATAGTCAAGAAGAGCCTGGGAAACAAAGTACATTCTTGGGAAATAATCTGAAATAAGAAAAAAATGAAACCAACCAAACAAAAACAAAAGAGGCAATGTCAAAAGCTAAATAAAATGTAAAAGGAGAACTGGAAAAAAAATATTATTCCCAATTAGAATGAGCTTGAAAATAATGTTTCACTCTGGGACCAATTACTGCAAAGAAAAAGCTAAAAAATGGATGCAATCAACTTTTTCAAAAAATAACAAATATGTAACACAAGTTTAGTTAGATAAGATTTATATGCAAAAAGAAGTCAATTTCTAATGAAGAGCTAGAGAAAAAAAGACTTTGAAGGCAGAAATGAAAAGCTCAGGGAAACAATAGCCTACCATATGTATCATGTCATATGAAGTCTTGAAACTTTGAACCCTACCGCGTAAATTCTGTGTGTTGTTTCTGTAAATAGGAATCTGTCTGCTGGGGACAGGAAGGTGAGTCCCTGGAGGTCAGTGATTATAGTCTCCTCTTCAGTGTCCAAGACAGTGCCCACGACAGTCAGCCTCTGTTGAACTGAAGTCCAGTTGTCTGTGTCTTCCTGACATGCTATTTCTGTGCATTTGCCTTTGCAAATCTCTCTCTTGGAATAAAGTAAAATGGCCAAAACAAAGGCCACGTGAAGTGATCGTCCCGTGTTTTGGCATTAGTGCACATACAGCTCCTCCACATAGTTCAGTGCTCATTGTTTCCCTGTATATTTAGGCACCTAAGAAACTACATGTAGCTGGGAATGTTCATTCGTGTCTAACCCAGTCCCTAACCACATGCACACATGCACACACACTCACATGGGCCCCTGGGAGAAACTGCCCTTTCTTGAGGGATAAAAATTTTCAGTACCAGTATTTCGGATATGAGCCAAGTGAAGCTGGCCAACTGGAAACAAAAATAGCCCCATTTCCCCACTTCACTGACCCCTTTTATTTTTGATAGGAAGATAAGCTTTCAGATTTATTAGTTTCAAAGGAATGCAATACAGATGCACAGCTACAGACATACATGGTTCCCATGACATTTCAGTAAGATACTGTGAAGCAAAGATTCTACGGGATATTTTTGTCTTGGTTTTTCAGAGTGTTAGTAATTCAGAATGGTGATGTTCATTTCGGGAAACTGATACATGCATGTAACATACCTGATTTTTTTCAAACCTCATTGCTTTCTCTTCTCTTTTCTTGCCCATAACCTCATCTGTTTCTTGAAATATCTACCTCCTAGGTTCTTGTTACCTCTCTTATTTACTATTTATCTATTTAGCTGTCACATATATAAGATTAACCATGTGATATTTATCTTTCTGAATGTGGCTTATTTCTTTTAACATAATGGTCTCTAGTTCCGTCCTTTCTTCTGCAAACGACATCATTCCACGGTTCTTTGTGCATCAGTGGCATTCCGTCACTTGTGTACACCACGTCTGTTTATCTCCATATCTGCTAGTGGGCTTCTAGACTGTTTCCACAGCTTAGCCATCGTAAGCTGTGTCCCTCTAAACCTGCATCGTGTATCACCATAATACACTGTGTATGATTCTTCCTTGAATAGGTCCAGGATAGGAGGTATACCAGAACAGATGGGTTTTTTTATTTTTTTATTTTTAGATTTTGGGAAATTTCTACAGTGATTTTCATAGTGGTCATCTTATTTTATCTTCTGGCCAACAGTGTTTGAGGGTTCCTTTTCCCCACAGCCAGGCCACCTTCCACTTTCTGGGTTCTCAACAAAAGCCGTTCTGGCTGAGGTGAGATAAAATCTGTGTTGTTTTGAGTTGCATTTCCCTAATGGCTAAGGATGTTGGACACTTTTCTCATGTTCTTATTGGCCACTTTTACTGCTTTTTGTTTGTTTGTTTGTTTTTGTTTTGAAATGTCCCTTCAGTGTACTTGGCCATTTCTTGATTGATGTTGTCTTTGGACAGTTAAATTTTTACTTCTCCATAGATTGCAGATATCAATAGTCTGTGGGCTGGCAAAGACTGCCTCCCATTCTGTAGTCTGTCTTTCTGCTCATCCCATCTGATGCTCATCTGCTGTGAAGAACTTCTCTAATTTGCAGTAGTCACTTCTGCCGACTCTTGCTAATAGTTTCTATGCTGCTGGAGTCCTACTCAGGGAGCCTTGGGCTGTGCTTGTCCCATCGAGTGTTGGCCTATTTGATCCAAAAGTTGCAGTTTCTGCTTATATAGCCAAGTTTTTGTCCATTTTTATTGGATTTTAGTACATAGTGAGAGGGATGTAAATTTGATCTCCTGCATGTACATAGTCAGTTTTCCCACCACTATCTTCAAAGAAGCTGTCTTTTCTTGAGGGCATGTTTTCGGCTCCTTTGTCAAAACTCGGCTGCCTTGGGCACGTGAGCTGGTGTCTGTGTCTTCTGTCCTGTCCCGCTGGCCCACTTGCTTGCTTTTGTGCTAGTGCCATGTTGCTTTGATACTATGTGGCTGTAGTGTGACTTTCTTTTATCTCTTAGGATTGCTTTGGCTGCTCTGGGTCTTTCCTGATTCCATGTGAATTTTAAGACTGCTTTTCTTAGTTCTCTGAAGAACGTTGATGCTTTGTTTGGTTTTTTTTTAATAGGGATTACATTATATGTGTATATCATTTTGGTAGTATGAGTATTTTCATAAAATTAATTCTAATCCATGGACAGGGAAGGTCTTTCCATCTTCTAATGTCTTTTTCAACCTCATTCTTCAGTGTTCTATAATTTCACTGGAAAGATCTTTCACCTTCTTGATTAGGTTGATACTCAGGTGTCTACATTTTATAAGCTATTATCAGTGTTTTCCTGAGTTCTTTCTCAGTGGGTTGATTATTGGAGTACAGAAACTCTATTGATTTTTCTGTGTTGATTTTTGTATCTGGCACTAATCTTTCTTAAGCATCCAACTTAACTTCTGTCCTCTTTCCTTTCACTTTTTTTTAGAGTGCCTTTTGTCTAAGTATGACTGAGGTCAGCCTGCAATTTTAAGTCCCAGGACATCTTCTCTTTCCTGCTTACATCTTAGAAATCTCTCCAATTCTTTGATTTAACTAAAAACTGTGAAAATGACTTCAGAAGTTCAGCACATATATGACAAGTAATCCCTATTAGAAGTCCTGAATAAGCAAATACAGACAACTCTAGTAAGGGACCTTAAAATTTAAAATCTCACTAGCTTCTTCCAAGCTTATTTTCCTCTTCCAAAACAATCCCTTTTCCAAACTTCCCATTATTAGGCATTATATTCATATCATATTTAGGTCCAGTCACCAGGAAACACTTAATGCATCTTCTTTTCTGCCTTCTATCTAGTCTTATATGGTGGACTCTTTTATATACTACATTTTTTTAAAGTTTCTTTAATCTTCTGCATAGATTTCCATAAAATTATGTCATCAGCTCCTAACTCCTGCATCCTGAAAGAATAAACAAGTGGGATCTGTGGCCCAAATTCTTTCCTACCTTGGCCACGGGCCTCACCTCAGTTCCACCAGGAGCAGAGCCTGAGGTGGGATTTCTCATTCAGGAACTGATCAAGGGGCTCTTTTCTGGGGAGGGACCAAGGGCAGCATGAGCAGCAGAACAAAGACAGAAACAAAGACAAAGACAGAGGACCAGCTTGAACTGAGCGCCCCAGAAAGCTGTGGAGCAGCAGTGATGGGATGGAGCTGCTTCTGTGTTGAGGCAGGAGGACCCGCCATTTGTAAGTCTTTGAGGGTCAGTATGCATGGTGCATGAGACAACTCACCTCCCAAGGGGTTTAACTAGATAGGACATAGTCTAGAGATCCTCAGAGCAGCTGGGGCAGGGCCTGCCTGGGGTGGCTGGCGTCCGGACTGGGCACCAACATCCCCAACACCAGTGGTTCTCCAGTGTGGTCCAGATGCATGGTTGAGAAACTTAGGAACATTCAAATTCCCATCTCCTCCTGCAGGGACCCACTGAGCCAGAAAGTGGGACAGGACAACGTCCTGCCATCTGTGTTTTAAGTATCCTTCCATGTGACTGTGATGTCACTAAGTTCCAGAAGCACAGCACTGAGCCATTCAACAGAGTCCGTGACTGTTTCCTGAGCCCTGACTTAACTTGTCCACTTATCCACGCCATGTGCTGGTTCTCTTCTTGTTACGGGTTACGTAAAAAGTAACCTCCTTGGGTTCACAATAAATGTTCAGCAGCAAATTAGACACCTTCTCCTTCTTTTGATGGCCTTCTGCAGCAGTACCTTTTATTGTAGTCCGTTAGGCATCGGAGAATCATATGATTTTGGCAGAAAACGTGGAGGTTAATTAATGTAGCGCCCACCTTTTTTGAAAATGAAACAACAGAAGCTCCCAAATTTTAAGATTTTATAACCAAGATTACACAACAGGAACTTAGACGTCCTTATTTCAAATTCAGTGTTTATTGTGATGCATGATGCCAGTCTTACTCCAAAGGAAATGAGCAAAGATTCAGTCAGCAAGAGAGATGGACTCTAGCCATCTACAGCACAGCATGGTAACTGTACCTAATGATGATTGATCTGAAAATGACAACAGTGTGTCTAAAATATTCATATCACAGAAAAGTATGTGAGGTGATAGATATGTTAATTAGCTTGATTTAATTATCACATAATGTATACAGATATCAAAGAATGACACTGTACACCATAAACACATATACAGCTTTCATTTGTTAATTGTATTTTGAGAATCCAAGGAAAAATTTAAAGAAATGATAAATCAAGAATGAAAAAGACACTACGGTGCTGAACCATAACTTCATGAGCATCACTTCTTTGTATTTGTTTTTGTGTTTTTACCTCTAATTAAAATATTTGCCCAACTTTTTTTCAGCCTGTCTCCATCATCAAGTTGAGCCTGTTTAGCTCATCAAACACCTGTGGACCTTTCCATGGTCTCTCACCATGAGAAGAGTGTGTTTGCTCAGCCCACTGAGGTTGGCCTCCTGCCGGAGGTTAAGAGCTGTGACGTCCCCTGAGTGGAGAAACACTGTTGCTCTGGACCCAGTGAATGAAACCTGGCCCTTGATGTTGGGTGGAGCCAATGAAACCCACAGAGCCACTCTTGGACCCAGAGTCAGGGAGAGAAATAGGTGCCTGTGGAAGCACCATTCCAGATGTTTGTGACCCAGCAGGGCCACAAGGAGAAAGCTCCCACATCGCACTAGACACCAGAAGCCATGAGCAGTCTCACTTTGCACAAACTCCAACCCATTTTATCTTTGTAACAACTTCACTAAATAGGTGTAATCGTTAGGACCCTGTACAAATGTGGAAACAGACATGAGAAATGATGTTACTTCCCCAAGCCACGTGGTAAACATCCTACAGAGCCACCCAGCTCCAAAGGGCTCTTCCTCTACCCCATGCGTGACATTCTAGGAATCTGACTGCCTCTTGTCACCTCTTCTGCTTTCCCAGAGTCCCATAGGGATTCCTGTGACTTTGTCCTTGTCCTGGTGTGTGACTTGCAAAGGTGTGACCTAGGTGAAGAGGGTAAATATCACCCTCCCCATGTAAACAGCTGCAGAGGGAGATGGCAGACTAATACACTGTGAGGGTCCAGCCATGGCTCTCAGCACAGAGGGCAGCATTGTGCCAGACTGCCACCTCCCACCATGCCTCTCCTGCATCCTCCAACCCTCACCCCGTGTCCTGGTCCCTAGGATCAGTCCTCTGTCCCTTCCCATCTCCTCTGTCCTTCTTCAGTTCATTCCATGCTTCCTCGAGCAATGCACTGTCTGTCTCTCTACCTGAGCTCACCTTTCCCACCCCCTTAGGTGCTTCCCAGCCTGAGCACAGCGCAGTCCTTGCCGGGCTCAAGTGCAGTCCCCACACCACACCTGTCCCCGGGAGCCCTCGCTGAGTATCGCTTCCTCACTCTGGACTCAAGAGCACATCTCCGTGGCTTTGGAGCGGGAGTGTCTGGAGCTGTGGGATTCTTTGTCAGCTACTGATCATGATGGAAAAAGACTGTGTTGAAATTTTTAAAAGTTTACTACAGTAAAGGACGTATTGCAGTCCATCTCCTTCAAAGCATCTCCATCTTGCTTTGAATACACTGACCCCTCCTTCTCACCATCTCCTGAAGCAGCTCTGCAAGTCCTCTCTCAGAGGGTTTGCAGTTGTTCTGTTGTGCTTTCCCAATGTCCTATACTGATTTAAAAAGGTTCTCTTCCATGGCTGTTTGGACTTAAAGAAAAATCCAGAAGTGGCACAGTACCAAATATGGTGAAAAGGAAGATGAGGACACACTGTAACCTTCTGCCAGCCACCCTTCCATTGCACGCCACTCAGCAGCAGCATTCACTGGATTTTTGATAGAAGGTCACAGAGACACCCATGAAGGAAGACTTTCAGAGACACTTTATCAAGAGGCAAGAATGACAGGATAAATGGCCTTGAGGTGTGGGGGAGGATTTTGAGGCTGGTTAATAGCAAATGTCTTTGACTATAATGTTTTTAATACAAACATATTCAGAGTTTTCTATCACCCCTTGTATCTGTGTTCATGCCCATTTCTGTCACTATCACAACCTCTTCAAACAGGGGTCCATGTCAAGTTCATCTGTCAGCCCAGCATCAGCATGAGACTTTGAAGCAGCAGGCACTCAGCAAACATTTCCAGAATGAGGGAAGTGAGGTCAAGACTGGCTGGCTGTGGGGAGGCACTCACTGGTAGTATGCAACAAAGGGCACCGGTGCCAGCGTGCAGCAGAGTCAGCCACCCAGGAGCGTCAGCTACCAGTCTCCAGCTGCAGAGGTTGCCCATTGCAGAGCGGCTCGCTGCCCCATCCAGGTGCCGCTGCCAAACAGAAGGCTGTCTTGGCAGATGCGCTGGCAATCGCTGTGCTGTGCAGCCTGCGCCCTGAACCACTCTCACTGGCAAATGGGCCTTCTCTGAATTGACTTCCCTCATCATCCCCAGACCTCCTGCCACCCAACAGATGGGCACAAGTATAAGTGTGCCGGAAATGGGTGTGCACATTAGGTCAGTGCTTCTGGTGGAAGATTTGTCTCTGTTCACACCATTGTTCCTGTCTGAACAGCAGAAGCACACCACTGCCTTATGTGGGGCATGATGCGAGAGTGACTCCTGCCTTCTAATTCTAGAATCCTAGAAGACTCATAGACTTGAAAGTGGAGGCTAAAAAACAGAAAGAAACCTCTGGTCTCACTTGCCAGCTTCAGCTGGTGCCATCTGCAGAGACAGAGAGGATACTTTCCTGTCTCGGGTGAAGTTGAGATTTAAGATATGTCTTTAGGCGACAGCTGACTCCACGACTGCCAATCTGCAGGGCTGCCTGCGAGGCTGCAGGATAAAGACAGTGTGCTGGGGACGAGTACGCCTCCATGCACAGGGGTGAGTAAGAGCTTAAACTGTCCCTGCTGGAGTCCATTCTCTCAGCCACGCTCCAGCAGAATGGTTTAGAGAGAAGAACACATTCCACATCGCTGTATGGATAAGCTACTTGCAGTAAGGTCCAAACTTGGGCTGGGAAGATTTTTTGTCAGTATTGTCTTGGTTTTCTGTTGCCATAGATGGCCAGACAACAGAGTCAGTGGTGGGGACAGCCAGGATGGCCTATAGTGGACATTGCAAATCTAAAAGCCCAAGATTGACCAAGAAATAATACCACCTCCAATGCAAAAGCACTTTGATTCTGATCCTTTTTGAAAGACGAATAGGAACAGCATTGATCTACTTGGTCTATAGATCTCACAAGTAATTTCTTCTGCTGAGATTCATTTTTACTTCTACTTTGAAAGCTCTACTATCCACATGACTCATTTGGAACACAAAGAGTCCAGTGTGAGCTACCTGGCTGGTCATCTGCTGAGTGTGCCAAATAGCACAGGACCCCAGGGAGGCTACATAATGGAAAACAGGTCACTGGCTAAGCCACTGGCCTGCATCCAGCAAGTGACCCAGTTGCTGCACCCATATCCTGCTGGTGATGGGAGGTGTTCCCTCAAAAATGGACTGGATGTCCTCACCAAGGATTATGACAGTTGGAAGGCAAGAGCCTTAAAGACCTTAAGCTCTGCTGGTTACCCTAGGGGTGTCAGATGCTTCTCTGAGATAAAATCCATCCAGTCTGTTTATTGTCTGTGTTTTAAAAGTCACTCTTTGTTGTGAGACAGCTCTAGACAGAGGCTTGATAGGGAATAAACATTTTTCATGACTGTGGTACAGAAACACACCTGCTGTAGGAGGGCTGTCTCTCTGTGACTGCTCTGGACACTGCATTTGTTAAGCATAGAGGGTATCAGTAATGTTGCAGGGCCCACGTTTCTTCCACAGAGGAGTAGCTTTATTTTAAACAATGAGTCAAACTCTGTCTTCTGAGAGATTTTTGGATAAAGTTTTGAAGAAATTAACCTCTAATTTTATTTGGTTGGCTGTATGATTTCTAGAGTTCCAAAAGTGTCCAAGACTCACTGATTTAAAATTCATCCAAGAGTCTGACCTTAGCGTCCTTGGGTGACTTAATTTAGATGGCCCAAACTCATTTTCACCACCTACAATTTCCTTTACCCTTTATTCCTCCCACCAGGAAGTCGCCACAATGTTCACTGGCCTGGCACCAGGATGAATGGCTGCCTCCCAGCCTGCACAGTGGAGGATCCTCAGAGCCACTCCTGTTTTCTTTAAAGGTCACTAAATTTAATGCTATGATTGAGACACAGCGCCTCCTATAAATTGCCAGAGAACTGATTGCCAAGAAGGCAGGTGATTTGAGGTGGGATATGTTGACCTGTGCACACATGTTAAACAATTATAGATTGTTTCCTTTCATCTGTCTCAGAAGTAATCTACAGCAAGACCCTGGAGTATAAATCCTCTCCAAAATGAGACCAACAGGAAATAGCCCATGAGGATTGGTGGGCTCATCCACAGCACTGACACCTTGTACACCTTCAGATGGTGACAAATGACACCTATTTTCAGCCTTGGCTTGACTTGAACTAGTGCCTTCTATCTCTGGCTTCCTACTTGCAGGCGAAAAAATATGTCTCATTTACCCTTTGGCATCATTCCCGGTGCATGAATGAGTATGACACTTCTCCCAGGTAACCATCTCAAAGTTTCTGAGCTGAGCTAGTTAGTGTAGGAAGTGTTTTGACACCCCAAAAAGTACATGACTAGAATTATTCTTTACCTTGTACCTGGGGCAGTTGGACGAAGGTAGTTTTGACTTTGTCGCTCCCGGGCCATGTACCCTTAGATCTCCCAGAAGGGAAAACTGGCTTTATCCTTAGACACACATGAACTCTTTGGAGCCCACTCATTGGGACAAATAGGGATGCAACTGCAAGAGTGAAGCCTGGCTGGGAAGTTGCACAGTGGCTCCTGGGAATGGGCATGTACTTGCATTTGAAATAGAAGAACCAAATCAAAATGACAGGTGACAGAACCATAGAGCAAGAAAGCTCTGAGGTGATCAACAAAACCGACAAGGGCAGAACCTCCAAATCTTCCTCCCTATAGCTCACATTGATCTACATTGAAAGAGTTCTCCCTGTATTAACCACTCACCATCACACAGTCTAGAATCACTAACTCAGAATACCCCAACTGAGTGCTTCAATCAACAAAAACTGACTCTCAAAGTTCTGGAACCTGCAAGTTGAAGGTGAAGGTCCTGACAGGTGAAGGTCCTGTCTAGGGCTGTTGGAAGAACCTGCGCCTTGTCTTCCTCCTTGGCTTTGGAGTATTTGTTGATTGGGATCTTTGCAATATTTGCCTTTGTACTAGTTAAAGTCCTCCAGAGAGAAGCTTCAGCATTGCTATATGTGGCTGTACAGGGGACGTATGAGGTAGTCTCACAGGATAGAAGGAGGATTCGAATGGCTGCCTGCCAGATCACAGATGGAAGGATCCAGTGTGGCCGTCTAGGATGCTGAGAGGGAGAAGATCTGGCCACTGTTGAAATTTGAAGGTCTGGAAGTTCATTACAAAGGTGCCAGTACCAGTCTATTTAGAAGCCTAAAGAGTTGATGCTAAAAGCCTGAAAAAAACTGAGGAACAACATCCAAAAGTAGTGACACGGACAGAAGCTCCTCCAAAGCGGAAGTACTTCTTTCTTCTTTTCCTGTTAAGTCCACCCAAGCCACAAGCCTATTGGTCAGTGCTGCTTACCTCTAGGGAGGGTCTCCCACTTCTGTTTGCTGGCCTCCTTGTCAGTCATCTACAGACACACCCACCAGACAGTTCTTCCTCAAGCCAGTTTGACATGTCACAATTACACATCACAAGCTTGTATCTTACAGACTCATCACCACACATTTGCTTTCTTCACATTTCCACGTAATTCTCCCTGTTTGTGTATAAACTGATCACTTATGTAAGAACCTGACAGATATTGGATGGGGGCTCATCATGTTCTGCTATAAGCTCACAGTACCCAATAGCATCCACAGTAACCTAGCTGCCAAATAAGGCAATATTCTTAGGCACAGCGGGTTCAGATTTCAGCATATGAACTTGATGGGAAGGAAATACTCAGTGTGACACCTAACACTGCCTGACATAGTTTTGGGGCAGCAGGCTAGGCCTTCTCCAGGCTGAAAGACCAAGGTCTCAACTGTTGGGTGACATCTGATAGTTATCGAGGGTGCCTGATCGCCTGATTGGGGATACAGCCAGGTTGTCTATCTAATATGCAAAGAATAAAGAATGATAGTTTA